>JXCR01024316.1:9257-31559 GCA_002079205.1 Phalaenopsis hybrid cultivar
AATAAAAAATTTTCTTTAATTTTTTCTAAAAAATTAATATATATAATGAATCAATCAAATATTTTTCTTTAATTATATTCAATTAATACAAATCATGATTATCATTAAATGTCTTTATCAGTGATTAGTTTAACCAACGTCAGCTAATTGCACTTGGGATAAATTTCTGCAGGAGAAATTGGCGATTAAAATAATATCGTACATTTTGGATTTAAGAATATGCATGCATTTGAGAAATCTAATTGCATACAACAACAACACCAACAAAATCTACATCCCACTAAGTGGGGTCGGCTACATGAATCATTTTTTTTCATTGTATTATATCTAAGGGTCCGTTTGGGACAGCTTGTGCGTTTCAGGATAAACTGCTTATTCTAAAACGCGGCTTTCGTTTAGTGTAAAAACCCAAATACAGTTTCGAATAAGCTAGCGAAACACACGAACCAAACGGCACGACAGCATTTAAGCTGCCCCAAACGGACCCTTAGTGACATATATTCATTTAATTCTAAATAATTAATATTATTTTTTATATAAAACACCAAAGTCTTCCTAGATCTATCTCTGCCATTCTTAATATCAATCGGATCTAAAACAACTACTCTCCTAATCGGATCATCAGATGGTCGACATTTAATGTGACCAAACCATCTAAGACAACTCTAATTTTATCCATCACTAGAGCTACACCAACCCTATCATGGATATACTCATCCACCTAATCATTAATTGTGTAATAAATCAGAAAAGATAGGTGTAATAACATAATAAATATTATATTTAGTTTAATATAATTTCAATTATGTAATAATAATGCGTTAATGATATTTTTATCAATTCACAAGCCATATCGTTGCTCACTTCATTTGACTTTTAAATATTTAAAATATAATTTTAAATTGAAATACTATTTTAATTATCTTTAATTTAAATATTTTATTTTTAATCATCCCATAATAAAATTTTAAAATATAATCAACATAAAAAATATGCCATTTATAAAAAAAATGATAACCATCCCATGCAAATTTAAAGGAGCAAATTTATTTTTCTTAAAAATTATAGCCAACCATGTATAAAAATAAATATAGAACCACAATTATTTCCCCATATATACGTATTAAAGCCAAAGCAAACAAGGAAAGACATTGTGCAATTGTAAATAATTTTAAATATTAGGTTTTGGAGCCAATTTGAAGTTAGACAAAGGCATGCAATCAATCAATTAATCACATGGGAAGAATTTCTATATTTAAGTTTTGAAAGAAATGCTAGTCATGAAGAAAATATTACGTCCGGTGAATCAAATATACGGACAATAGCGTGAATCGCACAACGCAGTACGTCTAACAACATGATAATTGATCTTTGAACTTCTTTCAATTCTCATTCCAACCATATTTGAATCTTATTTGAATCATACCATACCAAAGTTTGAATATCAATATGCATAGGATCGAACACGATTCAAACATGATTTAACATATGGTGTTGAATATATAGTTTACTTCGGGTAATTAATTTTTTTTATAAGTGCAAGCCCTCATAGTTAATTACATCTTAAACAAGCAGCTCAATAATATTCTTGACGAATGATGTTTATTCATTTTACATTGGGACTTGATAAATAAAGGTTTTACACGCAAGATTCTCTATTTCAATGAAAAAATAATACATATAGTTGCTCATCATGCATGTAAAGACTAACATAAAGGAATGAGATCATCAAGAGGTAGCATAACATATATAAAGTTGAACATGTGAAAGGAAAATCATTATATGCAACTCTTAGAGCCTCGAACGATGAAAGCTTATCCAATGATGAAAAATCAAATATTGTAAGGACGACGAAAGTCCTAAACCTAAACCCGAGGGACTAAATATTTTAACTAAACATGTCCCACAAGCTAAATCTAATATAGTCTTGCCATGGGTTAAAGATGCTCATGATTTGTTATAAAAAATAGAAGGCTGCACCTATATAAAAGATGTGGGAACCAGAAAAGCATTAAGATTCACTTTCTACATAGGGCTTGGTGCTATATTTAAGCCCACATTAATCATACCTACTCGGGGCTCGGGTCTATCATATTTAAGAGAGAACGTAGTATAAAGATCATGAGTATGAAATGGGTGCATAATCTAAGGGGAGATAAAAAGGGAATGATACACAACCATATGAGATGGCAATTGGCTTAGTTCTTCAGTTCCCAATGATGAGTTCATAGATTTTATCTACAATCATCACATTGCTACTCTGTTGTTCCAAAAAAATCAGCTTTGCATTTCATTTGGCTCTTATAACTAAATTATCTGTCCACGAGAGAAAGCGAGAGAGAGAGAGAAAGAGCAAGTGCGCACACGCTCGAGGGAGGGAGGGAGCAAGGGATCCAAGCAACCATACTTTTCATTCAGTTATCTTCACTTGGCTTGTACGTTTTTTCGCTGTTTTTTATATGAAAGCTTCCTTCAAAAAATAATAGAGAAGTTTAATCCTTGCCTATAATCTAATCTTTCGGTTTGAATTATCAATGAAGCAAACCTTAAAATTTCATAAATAAAGAAATTATAATATGTGTGTGAGGTAGATCCAACCATGGTATACTATATACAATCTGTTTTGTAAGAACATTAGAAACCGAAGGTGTTGTCAGCGTGTCTTTACTTGATCCAAAAAGAAAAAAAAGAAGTCCAAAAATGAATGGAAAGTTATACCATTTCAAACTCTTCAAACTGAAGACCCCACTTTCCTTAGATCTCGTATATTAGCCCAAAGCACTGCTTCTCCAAAAAGACAACAATGGAAGATGAGAGATCCAAGACCCAGAACTCTTGGCCTCCGTATTTTCCCTCCAGAACTTAATAATATGAAGACTCTCTTCCTCCGTTGATCTCTGAACCACAATACGTGATGCGTACCCCATCTTTCTCATCATCAAGCAGATTTGAGAAGGTTTATTGGCAGTTAGAGTGACCATATAAAGCCATCCCTTCTCCGACAACAAGTTGTGCGCTATAGGGAGGATCCTATCGATCACTTTTCGACCATTTTCGCCTCCTGCCCAAGACGAAGTAATCCCTTCGCAACCAACTTCCTCGTCCGGCGTCGGCACATAAGGTGGATTAACAATAATAAGATCAAGCATTCCTGCAAGACGCTTTTCGAGACCTGATGCAAGGTCGGTGCAGATGATCTCTGCATGAACACCATGAGCTCCGAGTGTAGAAGCAGTAGTCTCTGCAGCATGTGGATTGATATCAGTTGTGAAATACTGTATTCCAGAACTTTGTTGATGCAGCATGATGGCTAGAGATGCAATTACGTAACCGCTACCGCTTCCCACTTCCAAACAAAACCTTGGTTGCAGATTTAAAATATTCGCTCGATCGGCTAGGAGAGCATCGACCAGTGCAAATGAATCATCACAGGGTTCATAGACCTCAGGGTGCTGACTAACCAACCGAATTTGAGCAATATTGGAGGGCATCTTCAATAAAGCCTGCAACATTATAACCAAAAAAAATTATGTAAGAGAAGAATAAAATGCAATTTGAAAAAGTTTAAAGGCTCGTATAGTCAACTTTTCGGTGCCTAAAACAGCCCAAGGGTATATATAGACATCTATGGAGTTTTCTAGACAATTACAACAATATAAATGTTCACCTATATAACTTTTGCTTCAGAGCCATATTTCTAATCCGAGTTTATCTTTTTGCATGCTCATTCAGTCATTTGACTCTTTATTATAATGGATGTATTTATCTTAAACACATTCACGGATAGACTTCCTATATACTACCCAAACAACTACGACGTCATTTGTGCTTTAACTAAGCATATATGAGAAAAAATTCCAAATAGTTGGACAAAAGTGATGATTTCTAGGTACTATTTCTTAAGAGAAAATGTAAAGAGAAGGCTGGTATATGGTTCACTTTCGGTTGCTTCTCACCTTGCTAACTGTACCAGCTACAAGCCTTTATATAACCAAGTGGGGTTTGTTACATGAATCCATTTTCCCAATTGAGTCATATTGAGTGTCATAATTTCATTTAATTCTAATAAACTAAGATCATTTTTTATATAACGTGCCCAAGTCTTTTTAGGTCAACCTCTATCTTTTTTAACATAAGCAAATTTGAAATATCCACTCCCATAACTAGATCATCAGGCGATCGACATTTAATGTGACCAAACCATCTAAGACGATTCTCTCTAATCTTGCATGCCATTGGAGCTACTTCAAACCTTTCACGAATATATTCGTTCGCATTTGGTCTCTAAGCGTAAATTTTGCTTTAAGTCTAAACAGTACTTTTCTGTCACACAATGGGCCCAATGCATTCTCCACTTCAACCATCCAACTTAACTTCTATCAATAACATCCTCCACTATACCACCATCACTTTGAACAATATAAATATAAAATGTTCACTTCTTTTAATAACACGATCGCCTATTATTACAACCCAGCCACTATATCTACTAAAGCTAAAATCACATTCCATGTATTTAGTATTAGATCTACTAAAATGAAAGCATTTAGACTCTAAAGTTGACCTCCATAAATCAAGTGGTTCTTTAACTCTCTCTAGTTTTATCAAAAAAAAAGAATATCATCAAAGAAAAGCATACACCAAAGTCACTCCTCACATAAATGTCTAGTAATGACATCCATAACTAAAGCAAAATGATATGGGCAAGCCGATCCCTGATGTGATCCAACTAAAATGGGAAAATAATTAGTCAATCCTCCTTGTGTTCAAACATTAGTAACAACTTTAGTGTACATACTATTAATGACTTAAAAATAAGCAATATAAGCAACATTCTTTTTTAGAAATCTCTAAAGTACTTCTCTTGCAACCTTATCACAAGCTTTTCTAAATCAACAAAAAATCATATATAGATCCACCTTACTTTTTCTATACTTCTACATCAAATCTCTCAATAAATATATAGCTTCCAAAATAGACTTACCGACATGAACCCAAACTGATTTTGAGAAATATTTGTAGTGTGTCTTATGTTTAATTACTCTCTCCCATAAATTTAATGTATATTACGTTAACTTAATTCCTCTATAATTTGCATACGCTTGTACATCCCTTTTATTCATAAAAATTGAAAACAATAATATTTTAAAAGAATATTAAAAAAAAAATAATAGGAAAAAAATTCTCATATCTCCTAAACACTTTCACACTTCTATTGGAATATCATCAGTCCTACTATTTTTTCACACTTCATTTTCTTTGAAGTCCCCCTCAGCTTCCATTTCACTAATGTGGTTTTGCTGATATTTATGATAATAAACTCACTAAAGTTGATCGTGATTTCATAATTTTCAAAGAAAAGTTTATAAAAATATCTCACTCATCCATATCGAATATCCTCACTAAAGAAAAAGATTTTTTGATTCTCATCCTTAACACAATAATTTATTATTTTTTTTTTCTTTCCTTGCACATTATTATACAACTACCAACTCTTTTATTCAAAATATTTTTTTCTTTTGATTCTCCAACCATACCTTTTACAACTTGAGTAACAGTACTCGTTACTTTATCCCACAAAATATTAGCTTCTTCATGAACATTTCAAATTTTAAGATTTTGAAGTTTACTTACAAAAATTAATTTTATTTATCTCTTAAGTGCCTCCATCTAATTCTATCATAATATTTTGTTGGATTTTTCATCTTAAAATTTCAATCAATAATCGATATTAGATACTTAAATTTTTACTTGGAATGACCTTACAATCTATACAATCTCGACGATCAATTTTTCTAATAAAAAAATAATCAATTTATATTTTATTAAATTCATTCTTATATAAACTAAAATAAAATGCAATATGACTCTTGCCTTCTTCATCATTCATTCTAAAATCATAGCCACAATGAATATTTCTAAAATTTTTAACAACTCTACCAAAATGTCTATCTAAATTTTCTCTAATATTTTTTTTCAAGAGAGATCATTTTTATTAATTCTTCTAGATCATTCCAAAAATTTCTTTTGAACATATATCCAAAATTACACCTGTTAAACGTTGACCAATTGATGGCCCAGTTAGGAGAGGTAGAGGTAGACCTAAAAAAACTTGGGCATGTTGTATAAAAAATCATCTTAATTTATCAGAATTAGATGAAAATATAATATGACACAATAGAGAAAAAAAGATTCAAAGAGCAGACCCCATTTAATGGGATAAAAGCTTGTTGTTATTGTTGTTATTGTCAAACAAGTATTCAAACCTACTTGAAGGGCATGAAAATCTTAATATCAACAAAAATTTTTAGAACTATAATCTATCTTCAATTCTATTAAATTTTATAATATTATCCTTCAAACTCTTATCTATAATTACACCTACACTATTTCTAATATGACTCCTACCTAAATACCAAAAACCTAAACTATCAATTTCCATAGTATTCTTGAACCCATTTAATTTCTTGAATGCATAAAAGATCTATCTTTTAATGAATCATAATATCTACTAATTTCATTAATTTAATTGTGAGAGTACTTATATTTCAGATTCATATTCTAATACTATTTTCATTGACCAACTTTTTTGTCTGCACATATCCATAATGTGAGAACTCTTGCTTTATTTCACACTACATCCGGGCATCGGTATAGCGACCATTGTCTATTTTTCACAATAGAAGAGTAATATAGAGTGTCACATCTAGGGGATGCTCTAGCATTGTCAAAATGATTTAAAGAACCATGCAATAGTTTTTTGATAAAAATTTTTACGTTGGTTGTCGACTTCTACTTTTCACATCAGAGACTTCAGACCCGACAACGACAACGATAGTATTTGCTAACTGTACCATAATTTAAGTTTATTTAATCATTCGCTAAAACATAAAATATAGAACTATAGCAGTATGTCCTTTCATTTCCTACGTAAATCTAGTACAAAGATGAAACATGATGTAGAAAGCCAAGACATCAAAGAAAAAAAATTTAAAAAAAATTAAAACACTGTCCTTGTGAAATGTGATATAAGTAAAAACATATTTGTCAATAGTGAATAGTGAAGAATATTGTAAGTAACGGCGTCCAATAATTTTAGAATGTTCAAATTAAAATAAGGGTATTTACATACATAGCACACAATTCTTATTAACATATCTCACACCTAAGCTTTTATATATACAGATATAAAACTCAAATCTTTAATATCACATAAAAAATAACAATTATCATTTTTAAAAGTGAATTAAACATTTTTATGATTATGTTTAAAGCACCAAAATGCTATGTATGTAAATATGAAAATTGAGGTGTGAGATATGTAAATACATAAGAACCGGGTGCTACTAATATAAATTTCCGGTAAAAAGAAATCATGAACTAATATTCACAATACAGCCATTTAAGAGAAAAATATACTAAAATATGCATGCAAACACTGTAACGGGAGTAGAACATAAGAATGTTTAATTTTAACTTGCATGAAAGCTAATAACAGACAATAAAATTGAAAATAACAATACTTCAGAAATAAAATATAAAATAATGTTATCCTAGACTTTCATAAAAAAAATAAAAAAAAAAAAAGATGACAAAAAAAATTCAAAGGAAATATTAAGTAGCTTCTTTATAAATCGCACATTCAAATTAACAAAATACAATCAATTTTGTCAACAAAATAGCCTCATTTTCAACATTATTAGCTTATCCTCTTCCAGCTCTTGAACTGAACAAAATAGCACATAATATTCGCACTTGTCCCACGAATATAGCATTAAGTACAAATAGCATGTGCTATCTTGGGCATTTGTACCCTGCATTAGTAATTGTGCATGGGATGAGCCTTGCTATATTCTTAGCTCTAACATGCGTTATTTTATTCTACAGACTAGTATGATTGAGGATAAATAAAAAAGGTATTTACATACATAACACACAGTTCTTATATACATATCTAGCGCCTAAACTTTCTTATTTACTTTTATAACAATTTGATGTCATAAATATATAAAAAAGAATTGTAGTATTTTTGATGTGATATTAAGATTTGAGTGTTATGATTATAAACATGAAAGTTTAGGGGTTAAATATGTAAATGCATAAGAATTGTGCGGTATGTATGTAAATGCCCCAAAATTAAAGTGGCATAAGAAAAATTATGATAATGGCTGCAGATTCATAAGCAGGTAACAAATCGCCTGAAATGGATTGCATGATTTTTATTACATTCGAAATTCTATCACGCTTATGTGATAATTGCAAGCCAGTTTTTGTTGACAAGGCATCGTGGTGATACTGCTAAAATGTGGCTTACCGGTTTGCAAATTCTTTTCTCGTCTACCGTGTCTGGATTCAAGGAGTTCTCAACAAAGCAGTCCTCCATTATAGCACACGAACGTGAAGTACCTATTCAAGCATATAATCAACAGTAATATAATGAAAAATATGGTATCCAACAAAATTTATTAGCACTTGAGAAAAATCAATCAAGAGAGATTTCAACTACAATTCAAGGGGAAACCACACACACACACACACACAGAGATTTCAACTACAATTCAAGGGGAAACCACACACACACACACACACACACACATAATGTGTAGGAGGGTCCATATATTAAATAGAAAGAAAAATACATATACATGTGTAGGAGGGTCCAAGCATGACACCCTGCCCACACAAAAATCACAAATGGTTCCAAAACTAGAAAAAACAGAAAAATACATTAGATACTTAAATAAAAAGCTTAACAGTGCCGAAATACATAGTATCAGGTGGCTAGAGAGCGACCCAATTTGGTCTTGCCTCTGCCTCTAGTTCTAAGGAAGTAGCAAGCTAATAAGCTGCTAAGATGATCGTCATCGCTATTAGTAACTAATGTATCATCCAATATGTTCCCGAGCTGGAGTCGGCCTCCATTCCTTCTTCTTCCTCCTGGAATAGACTTGTCATTCCTCTTTTGAAGAATAAGTCTGATGGGGTGGTAGAGCTGAAGTAGAAGGAATACCAACCGTATTACCCACAATAGATTCTAGTATATGTGAAGTATGAGTTGCCTCTACACCGGATACTTCCTGAATAAGTGGAGCTACGAGGCTCTCCTGATTATCAGTCTGAACACTTTCATTTGTAGGTAATAGTTTATAAGTATTATTTTCTATGGGGTTTGAAGGTGTCAACATCACATCCCTCGCAGTAACAGTAACAGCAATGTCATGAGGGGGGTCCTCAGGGGCAACAGACATCACCTGTCTAGTAGGATGCTCCCCAAGTGCAACTAAAATGTCCAGAATAATGGGGTTAGACCCATCCTTATTCAAATGATTGNGGAACTAAAATGTCCAGAGCAATGGAGTTAGACCCATCCTCATGCACTTGAACCTTAGATTTCAAATTTGGATGAAATTTGTGTCATTTATCAAGGACATGACCAAACATCTTACAGTGGGAACAATATGGGGGTCTGTGCTCCATAACTATTTATCGTCAATAACCATTGTGGGTTGTGTCCAGCCAAACATCAGTAACATCAGGTAAAGTAATATCCCTTTCAACAAGTATTCTGGTCACTGAGGGTCTCGTTAGGTTGAAAGTAGGCAGATCTAGCTTTAAAGAATTCCCAAGAATAATCCCAATAGAGTAGAGAACTTGATGGTGAAAAAAATGCAACTTGGGACTAAGTAAACTAAATCATACCGGTACAGTGAGAGTTTCATGATTTGGGCCTAAATCAAGAGACCACTTGAGTAACTTTATAGGTTTACCAGCAATGTTAAGATATTTTCTGGAGAAAATCTGAGTATAGTCCTCAAACACGGTTAACTTAATCAATACATATATTTCATCCATGAGCTCCACTTTCCACTTTCCTGTTAATTTGAGGTCATCAAAACTTTTCCTGATAATTTTCTTAGGTGGGTGTCCCCACTAAAATTTCCCAATAATAGTAAATTTGGATTTGTCAGTCAGCGTTGAAATTTCTGACGTGGAGAAAAAGAGTGTTGTCTTCCCACTTTTTATACTTGCATTCTTAATAAAGGGACAGTCACATGTACCATCATGATGCTCCTCATAACTTGAAGGGAAGACGACCGCCGTCTCCCCCTAAAGATTATCTATCACGTGGGCAAAAGAGGTTTTGCCAGGTTCAACAAGCTCCATCACAAAAAAGAGAAGCCCTGCAAGTCGGGCAGAGGGCAAAGAAGACAAGCCGAAGAGTTTGGGGCGAAGCTGCGCAGAAGACGGGAACCGCAGATGAAATGCGCAGAAGACAGGGCAGCGAAATCGCAGCTCGGCAGACTGAAATCCCAGCTCGATCAACGCAGAAAAGAACCGCAGAAGCTGGAAAGCGCAAAGGAGGAGACGACGAAACAGCAGAAGAAGACGCCAAACCCTTCGTCGTTTAGCGTGAAAGAGAAAACGACAATCGCAAGGTATAGTCCTTCGTCGTCGTCGTCGAGTGTGGGAAACTGCGTCGTCGTCGTCGAGTAAGGAATCAAATCAGGGTTTCGCCATTGGGCGAAACCCTAGCAGAGCAGATCGCCATCAAATTATTAATATTATTATTATTATTATTATTATTATTATTATTATATATATGTGTGTGTGTACCGCCAGCCGTGACCTGTTGGTAAAGCAGTCTCTTTGAAGGTTGTAAGTCCCCTCAGGTCACGGTTTCGAATCCCCTCTGACCAGTTTGCTGGTAGTGAGGGCAGTCCTCGAATAGTTAGGCACATCAAGGTAGTTAGGGGCTCGTATAATAGCATTCGACCATTCTTTTTCGAATATATATATATATATATATATATATATATATATATATATNAAATATAAAAAGAACAGAAGGCAATTTATCCTGGAGATGCAAAATTTGAAGACAGTCCAGAAAAATTCATATGTTAGAAAAATCAGGACTAATGCCATGCGAGAAGTTGATGATGGAGAGAGTAGTTAAAAGTCTGGAGGGCTATGCTTACCAGCCAATGCTCCCTGCTATTGTGGGAAAAAGAACGCAAGTCGCTCCTCAATGGCGTCCATGGGGGTTTAACTCAAACCAATCTAGAAAAATAAGGCTGGTCAAGATAATTAGAGAAATGAGAAGAAATTTGTTGGCCCTTGACGTCATCGACGGGGAATAATCTTCCATTTATTTATGTAATTTGTAAATGTGTCTTTGCAAACACTTCAAGCCAACTCCCTTCTCCCCCACCCACACCCCATCCCCTTCCCTCACCTACACCCGATCCCCTTCCCTCACCCTTATCATTTTCACAGTTCATTAAAACTTGCATTTCTGTAAGTTATTTTATTATAGAACTGGAATTTTAAATAATTTATCTAAATATTGAGTTATTTTTCAGCCAGCTTAGCGGGAGTGTTTCAAGGAAATGTAGATCAGCTAAATTACCATTTAAAGCTTTCTAGTAATTAAAAATGCAAGAGAATTTCAACTTATTATGTACAAAAAATGTGACTATAAGCCAGCTGGGGTTCTCGAAAGACACCATATTTTGTGTGGGCTCATTTCTTGCATACACAAACAAACGAAAAAAATGTTATTCTGCCAAGAATCGAATGCTTAATTCATGCAATAACTTCATAAGAGGAAGGCACAGAAGTAGCTGAACACAGATTTCTCCGAGGAAAGAAATGAACGAAAAGAGAGACGAATCCTACCTTACACACTAGAGGCATTTAGTTCTAGAAGGGTATTGTCATACCTCAACAAAGTGTATGATAAATAATCAAATCACCTCATCAAAAGCACTTTATACATCTGTGCTAGTCGTGGAGTCTAATTGTAGCACCCATGAGCACCAGGTTGGTTGACTTTCATGCAGTGTTCCTAGACCGAGAAGGTGGAAGTCTTGCGCCCAAACTGGGCGCTTAGGCGCTCACTTCCGGTGCTAGGGCGCCTGTTTCCAGAGAACTGGGAGCCCAGGCACCCAAATCTGGGCGCCTTGACGCCCGAAGCAGTTTTCACGAGAACTGCTATTTATGTCACAATTTCGGGCAGCGTATGTGCAAGCTTGGAGCGTAACTCTTCCTATTTGTTATTCAACGAAATCCCGGTGAAGGTGAGAAGGATTCTAGTGTTTTTCAACGTGCGTTTCTGTGTCAGATCAATAAGAAGAGTGTAAAGTGGTGCACTCATGTGAGCGTGGAGAAGAAACTTGTGTGAATCCTTTGTAAAACTCTCTGAAATTCATAGTGAAATTTGTGGTGATACGGCTTTGTGGTTTTTTCCCGTCCTAGAATTTTTTTCACATAAAATTCTTGCGTTTTTTTTCTGGTAGTTTTTTATTGTGTTTCTGGTTTAAATTTAATTTTTTATTTTTTTCGAAACCTGTGATCTTATTCTACTGTGACATTGAGAAATGTTTGGAGTATTCCCAACAAAAACTGGTATCAGAGCAGGGTTCAATGCGAGTGCGAGCAATGGCCAAAGACAAGATGGAGAAGTTCAATGGAATGAACTTCGTTTTCTGGAAGATGTAGGTGAAAGATTTGTTATATCAGAAAAAATTATACTTGTCACTACAAGGAATCACAAAGAAGCCTGAGTCTATGTTTATGGAGGAATGAGAAGTGTTGGATCGAACGACACTGGGATTGATCAGGTTAAATACTTTTCTCATCAGTTGTGTTCAATATTGTGAATGAGAAAACTATGGTGAATATCATGGTCGCATCGGCCAAGATGTACGAAAAACCTTCTGCTTCCAATAAAGTTATTTTAATGAAGAAATTATTCAACATAAAGATAGTGGAAGATTGTCCAATGGCGGGGAATCTCAATAGCTTCAACACTGTGACGTGTCAATTGTGTTCTGTGAGGATCAAGTTTAATGATGAGGTCAGAGCACTGGTGATACTACCTTTATTGTCGGACAGCTGGATGGTTTGGTGACGACAGTGAGTAATTCTTCACAGACTTCAAAGTTGAACTTTGATAACATCATGGGTCTGATGCTGAATAAAATTCGCAGAAAAACAGTGAATGGTGAATCTTCATAGCTTTTTTATGTCTAAAATTATATATAAACATTTATTCTTTCTTATTTTCTCAAAATATTCATCTCCATTCAATTCCATTATAGCAATCAAGTTGTTTTCTGCAACAACAATAGCATCACCAAGCATTTGTCCCACTAAGTGGGGTCAGCTACATGAATCTTTTTTCTCCATTTGTGTCCTATTGAGTGTCATATTTTCATATAATTCTAATAAATTAAGATCATTTTTATACAACATGCTTATGTCTTTTTCGGTCCACCTCTTTCTTTCTTAACATGAGTCAAATTTAAAATATTTTCTCTCCTAACAGGATCATCAGATGGTTAATGTTTAATGCGACCAAACCATCTAAGGAGACTCTCAAATATTGTCTGTCACTGGAGCTACTCCAACCCTTTCACAAATATAATAGTTTCGCATTTTGTCTTTAGGTGTAAAGCCCCTCATCTACCTTAACATTCTCATCTCAGCAACACTTAACTTAATAGCATGCTTTGTATAAAAAAGTTTAATGCTTTGCATAATGCCTAAACAATGTGATACGAATCAATATGATTTTCCAGATAAATTAGGACAAAAAAAAATATTTTATTTCAAGAACCCAAACAACACTCTCAAATGCATAAAGATAAGAACTTACAATTCGAGAGATAGGCGATCTCTCCAAACACTCACAATTCGAGAGGTAGGCAATCGCTCCCAAACCCTAAACCAAAGACTCAAGACAACAATCTCAACATAACCTAATCCTAGGCATATTTAGTACTTTTTTTACCGCACAACAATAACTACTAAAATACTAAATTATCCTTAGGCGCATAAGAGATTAAATTAACCTTAGATGTCGGTATAACAATACTTGTTTCTCAAAAAGATACCTTATCCTCAGGGTGGAAAAAGAAGAAACTATTGTTGAAACAAGTCTTTTGGCTTCCATGTGGGGTCCTCATCTAACAATTCTTTCCATTTAATAAAAAATTTGTCATGACCCTCATGAGTATGAAATACAGCCTTTTGCACATCTTTTGCCCGCATCCAAACCTGTCGATATCATGGCTTTAAATCAATCTTGGAGAAGATGACTTCTCCAAAAGCTCATCTAACAACTCATCAATCATCGGAAGAGGAAACTTTTCCAATACAATTTCCTTGTTCAGAGCCCTGTAGTTCACACAAACCTCCAACTATCATCCTTCTTCACCAATAAAACTGGATTGGAAAAAGGCTCGCACTGGACCTAATAATCATTGCCTTTAGGGCTGTAAACGAGCCAAGCTTGAGCGAATCAGGCTTGGCTTGTGTTCGACTCATTAAAAATTGGCTCGTGTTCGAAATTTCTCGTGAACATTGTTTGTGTTTTGCTCGAAATTAACTTATTTAAATTAATTAGAAAAAATAAATATACGATTTTGAATTTGAACTTGCACTAATTCTGTACAATAGAAGACGCAGAACTAGATGACCACACGAGCTATTATGATTTAAACAAAGATATAAAAATATATAATATATTATTATATAAATAATACATAATTTCTTAATTTCTAGCTAAAACGAACAAAACATAATCGAACAAAGAGTTGTTTGTGTTCGACTCTTTTATAATTCAAACTTAAAAAATTTAATCATATTTGACTCTTTACTTAACGAGCAATTCGAACATGAGCTACTTAACGAGCAGAACACGAGTTGTTCACTGACGAGTTTGTTTGACAACCCTATTTGCCTGGAGCATCTCCTAAATCAACCTTTCAATCTCATCCTTCTGAATCTAGGGATATTGCTATGGTTTGACACTGAAAGGAGGCACCCCTTTGTTCGATGTAATGACATGCCCGTGCTTCCTCGATGGCGGTAATCTGCTAGACTAGAAAAGCGATTAGAGAACTGCAGCAGAAGCTGTTGAACAAACTTGGGGAATTTTATTAACTCCGAATCACGGATCTCCTCTACTCTATAACTCCACCCAATAGCCCAATCCTGCTCCTTGTTCACCTTCATCATGGTTTTGAGTGAGACCATAATTCTGCACAAGCTAGGATCTCCTCTCAACACCATCTTCCTCCCCTCCACCCTAATCTCCATAGTCAGAGATTTTCAATTCACGCTTGTCTCTCGATCTTCTGTAACCACTTCATTCCAAGAGTAACATCAATACTTCCTAAATCCAAGGGAAGGATGCTCTCCACCACCTGCAGGTCTTGCAGTGTCAACACCAATCTCCTATAATTCTCAGACTTTTCTCCACCTTCAATGTCCCCATCATGACCCTAAGCTTCTTATATCGACCAACTTTAACCCCAACTAGTTCATGACCCAATTTGAGATGAAGTTGAGAGTGACCCCACTATCCACCAACACCACTAGCAGCTGCCCCCCGATCTATCCCCTCACCTTCATGGTGTAATTTGGAGTAAATATCATCACTGAGTTGAGCAACACATCCATTACATCCAAGTGTAAGTATTCATCTCCCTCCACCATTTATTCCTCCAGCTCCTCACTATTTGCCTCCTCCACATCACAAACTATAAGGACCTAAAGTGTGTGATCCTTGCACCAATGGCTTGGTGTATATTTCTCATCACATGAAAACATAACCCCTTTGCTCTTTTGTCCCGCACCTGTCTATATGAGACGCTTTAAGTTGACCCCTAGACGGGCTCCCATATTCCTCTCATTCGGTCCCTCTTTTTGAAATACGCTGTTTGGGTCCTCAGTGTCATGATCATCGAGGTGCTCTTGTGGAATCCTCTCGTGGTGCAGCGTTTATTGGTCTTCTCCATCTTGTCATTGTCTTCCACCATCTAGGCTAGCTCCATCGTCCCCTCAATCCCTGCGATCTCAGCTGTCAGAATGCTGCACGTACATCCGGCTTCAGACCCTTCATGAAATTTCCCTCCAATATTGCTTCAGAAATCCCTAAAGTAGTCCTGAATCTCTCTCTATATTCAATGACAATCCCCTCCTAATTCAAGGCAAAAAATTGCTCGTGTTGATCTCCTTCCCGAATGGCTCAGAAATATTCCAGCAATCAATACATAAACTTCTACCCTCCCTCCACGAAAATCATGCTAGGGCTTTCCCTTCCAACAAAAACCTGCATCCATGAGCTTCTCCACCCCATTTAACACATTCACAGCGAAATATCGCTTCAACCAGTTGGTTTTGTTCCCTGTTGCTCCCCCCTTGTTCGAAGCATATACAGGTGGGTTCATTTAATTTTGAAGCTTTTGGAAGTTTAGTTTTGGGGGCTATTGGTTTCTATCTTGTGCTTCCCTGTTGCTTCCCCCTATTCGAATCATATGTGGATGGTTATTCTGCTGTGAAACTTTTGGTATTTTATCGTGTTTCTTCTCTACTATTAATTCTACTTGAGAACCTTGTTCGGCTTTTCTCGTGAGTTTGGGATGTTGTCCTATTGCCCATTTCTCCTGATTGAATCAATTGGGGGATTTTATTGTGTCTCTCCCTGTGTCTGTTTTGGTGGTGTTTTGCTATTCCCACCTGGAGTTTGCAATATGGGTTCCCTGCTGGTGTGGGTTGCTCCTCTACCCGTGAGCATCCCAGCTCATTTTCTTTTGTGTAGTTTGGTTGTTCGCTGCTGTCCCTGGCTGTGAGCATCTATTGTGGTTGGGTTGATTTGCTTCTTTGTCCGTTAGCATCCCAGCTCGTTTTCTTTTTTGTTGGTTAATTGTTCTCTGCCGAACACCTGCTGGTTGGTTGTGCGGGTTGCTGCCCTTACCCGAGGACATCCCTGTTTGTTTTCTTTTGTCTTGTTTGGTTGTCCCCTGCTGCCCTTAACCGTGGGTACTTGTTATGGTTGCTTGTCCTGGCCACCCCTACCCGAGAGCATCTAGATGGTTTCCTTTTTGTGTTGACTAGGTGGCTTCCTTGCTGGCCTTACCCGAGAATGCTTGTTTGGATTCCTTTATGTTGTGTTGGGCCTATGTCTCTCATGGAAGCTTTTAGTTTGAGGTGGAATTGGTGAATTGAAAAATTTTAATCTATATGTTTGGAAGAATTCGGGTGCCTCTTTTTGAGGAGCGATTTGTTAAATGTTGGAAAAGAGTCCAGGGCTCAATCCTTTGGGCTGAATTGATTTCAATAAAAAAAAGTGAGAAAATAAAAAAAAAAGAAAAAGAAAAGAGGAGAATCCTTTGATATTTAGGAAAAGTTCAGGTGCAGCTTGGAGCTTTCTAAAATGTGTCCTTAGGGGGTGTTTCGGGCTAACATCGGGGAGTGTGCCCATCACATTGCTCATTCAAGGAGTCTCATCGGGTGGATGTTTGCGGCTAACCATCCTACCGCTTTGGCTTTCTTCTTTTTTAAACTAGTTTTGGAGGCGGGTTAGCCTTCCTTTTTTTTATTTTCTTTCTTGATTTTCGGTTTACTTTCCTGGCTTCTTGGTTTGGGTTTCAGGCGCTTATGTCTAAAACATAAGTATGTGTATATAGCTGCGGCTATATACATAAAACCGTCAAGCAAGGTCGTAAGTTGAACGGTCTTTTTGGGATTTTAGGCCTTGATGATAAAAACATTCGGTGGTAGAGCGGAATAATATTCCATCCTACGACATCGGGACCCAAACCAGGGACCCGGTGAAATGTAGGATGACAATATTATTCACCAATACCAGACTAGCAGAGCACCTTTGTCTTCTTAGGTTATTGGTGGTTCTAGCCCAACGGTGCAATCGACTTGTGGACAATCATATTTTACAAAAAAAATGATAAGAACAGATACATTATTTACAAAAGTATTTTAACTACAAAAATAGATATTAAATTCTCTTATATGCACGGAACCTATATGCATGTCAAAATATAAATTTTCAATAATATAATTTGATTGTCCACTTGTCAATTGCCGGTACTGGGCTAAAAAGTACCTTCCTAAGTTGGTATTTTAGGAAACCCTTCTAGTTGAATGTCGAACTCTATACATACGGGTGACCGATAGTTGCTTTCGAAGTCCCTCGAGAATACCTAAATCTGAGTCTAGCTCGACCCGACTGCTTACGATTTTCCTTCTGTCCTCGGATTTTTTGTGTTTCCTACGTTTTTTTATTAGGATCTTTATAGATCATTTGTGATTTCTTCCGAATTTTTCTTGTGTTCTCGATGGTTTTCTTCGAGTTACCGTGGTTCATTTGTCGCTTTTCTCACGCTTTTTAGGTGATGTTCGCAATTCATTCTCGTTTGTATAAATGCATGCTGACACACTTCTTAAATTCTTTTACCATACTCATTTTCTTGTAACCACAACACCAACCCCATTTACGGGAGCAGGCGACCCGTCAGGTATACATGTTTCACTTTCTTTACTGCATATATATATATATATATATAATTCATGCTTGTGACGTTAATATTTACCGTTTATTGCATTCGTAGCATGCTTCCCTTTTATTAATCATGTTGCTTCTATAAACTTGCAGGGACCTTTTAGGATGGAGGACAGTAGGACACCCGATTTAGGAGGTACCCTATAGCGAGCCACTGACCCAATAACTGTATATTTATACACACCACAACCCCGAACCTATAATCGATATGTTAAGGAGCTTAGAGTAGTTCTTTCAAGAAGCGGAGCGTGGAAGCAAGCGAACGGAGAACATCGATCGAGACCACGACAACAAGGCGTAGGACGTCTCTTCAGAGTTAAGATCCAATCGTAGGATAGTTGGAAAGTCACCGAGATTCCCCTCGGATCTATGATATCTCCTACTTTTCACTCCATTGACTCCTGAAAATAACTGCTCCTATTTTGAACCCTTCCCATTTGATTTTCTCACATTTAACCTTGGAAATCTAAATTTTGCAATCTTGAAAGCAAAACCACTAGTTTTAATTGAGAGTCTTCTTAGGTGATTTCAATTGCCTAAGATATAATTAAATATAGGGGTTTGACTCTATAGGAAACTTAAGGACCCAACTTAATATAAACCCTATTTAACTTTCCATATTGAATAGGAGACATTGTCGACTTATAAAAAAAACGTTTCGCAGATCCAACAGACGTCGCAAATCTTTTAATTTAGGCAGTTAAGCATACCAACAAGTTATATGCATACCCTTCGGGATAGTGTATTACTTGTGGTATCACGCTCAACCATCTAAACTATCAAATATGTGAGGTCCATGCGGTCTCACTTTTCTAAACTAAAATAATATTATTTTCCGAAATTATAGCCATATATAAATTAAATTGAAACATTATTTTCCAAAGTTAAAATGTTATTTTATAAAGTTATAATCACATATATATCTATAAATTAAATTAAATTAAATTAAAATGATGATTTTCAAAAATAAATGACCGACAATTTCTGGCATCTCCGTTGGGGACAAGTTTCTCTCTCCATTTTGATTAGGAGGTTTTGTCTTCATACATCGGTAGTGTGTCCATGTCTCTAGTGGATCAGACTACTATTCTTCCGTTGGCGTACCTCGCTCATTTCTTGCTTGAGCGGGTATAGCCAACTCTTTTTCGGATTCTAGAGTCATTTGTTTAATCACCTTTAAACAGAGAGGTTCTAGAATCTAGACCTTATGGGTCTAAGTGGGTTGGACCCCCAATATGTGTGGTGGATTAGGAGCAACGAGCGGTGTTGACCGAAGTGAGTTTGGTGTAGGATCATCTCTCGCCAGTTTAGGGTTGGGTCCTATGCTTCATATTTGCTGCATTTTCATTTTACTTTTTAAAACGATTTGAAATCTGTCATTTTCAAATTATTTTCCTCTTAAATGAAATGAAATAAAATTTGAATAAATAATAATAATAATAATCATTTGGATAAGTTTCAAAAAGAAACACCCAGTTTGTCAGATATGCTTGTTAAGCTTTGATATTCGTCCTACAGTCATTATAATGAAGCATGGAATGATGTTAATGTGCTAAACTTTTTCCTACCTACCGAGAAAATGTTTACACCCAACTCTCTTTCGTCACTGGAATGGACTTCGACGTTAAGAAAAATGAGTTGTCTGATGTCACGGTTATTAAATTTGGACAAGAGTTCGACAATGCCAAAGTCAAGTTCGGTAGCGTTGTCGTCGCAGTGCTAAAGCCTGAAGCAGATAGAGTTGTGCAGCCTGTTGTCGAGTTTGACTTGAGGTCTGCTGAAGAGGTCCCCCAGCTAAAGAGGGTGTTAGTTAAGAGGAATTCTGGCGTTGCTGTGAAGTCTACCGCTAGGACCGTTGAGGCTGCACCTGGGACCATTGTTGTTGCCCCTGCTGGTCTGACTGTCACTGCACCCACTGTTGTTGTCATTACAGCAAAAGGGAAGAGTGTGCAAGTTGTTAGTGAGCTCGTTGCCAAGGGGAGTACGACTTTTGCGTTGATCCCCTTTGTCTTTGAAATTGGGTCCAGTTCAAAATTTGCGCCTCTGACTCGGACACAGAGAAAAAACAGAAACATAAAGGTAGCCACGATCAGGAGGGCAAATAAAGGTGTGGTTGCGTTTTATAAGGCATAAGTGAAAAAGCTATCACAAATATACCCAGATGTGTGCCCTTAAAATGCATATGCTATAGGAGTTCTATTTATTATTCGTTATTTTTGTTGCATTTTTTCTGATTGGTTACCATTTTCTATTGAGCTAAAATTTTATGGCAAAGTAAGACTTGACTTTATTTATGTTTAATTATGTCTAATATTTATGGATTGTCTTTTATAAAGATTGAAACTAGGTGTCTTAAGTGGGGAGGGAGGTAAGAGTGACGTGACTTATTTTCTTGCATTAAGTTCATTTTACTACTATAATCAACTTATGCTTTAATCCTTGAGTTAAAATTTGTAGTCCCATTACAACTACCACTAGCATACATTTTGAGTCCCATAAAGTTTTCAACACAAATAATTGTGTTTTTTATGTCAAATTCTAAAATATTATTGTTATAGTCCAAGATTAGCACTTAACAAAGGAGGAATAAGTCTCATCACAAGATAAATCAAAGTAAAAGAATAATTACATAGTTTGGTTAATATATATCAGTTTGTTGTTTGGAATCAAACAAAATATAACTAGAATTTGACTAGGTTCAGCTTGGATGTGTTGCTGAAAAGTATTAGGCTATTGAGTAATTTTGGGTCTTGATCGTTCAATCAAGGATACTAAGATTCAAGCTTTTGTGCTCCTTTTATAGTGATGGATGGGCAATGCCCCGTTCAACCCATACCATTAGATAACATCATGATTTATGAAGACACATTCATCAAATCTATGCAACTTGGTTTCAAATCTCAAGGCCATCAACAGATACATTGCTTCACTATCTTTAACTATACCAATCTTAGGGTCAAAGGCCTCCATCAATCCATCATCCCTAAGGGCATGATGGTCCAACATGGATCTTAAGCATAACGTGGTCTAATTTTTCACAATTTGATTGATTGGATGACCAAAGCACCCTGATCAATGGGCTTTTTGGTTCAACACTAATCTCGAGGATGAGATTATTCGATTATCCACCAAGCACTTTGTTGAGGTACTAAAATAACCTTCCTCCCAACAAAGTAAACACCCCTTAGTGGACAAGATAAAATTAGCCTCTCTTTTCCTTCGCTTTTCTCCTTAAAGAAAGCTAGGTTGTGCTGCTTGCACCATTTCTTCAGCCTTTAGATTCATTGAATGACTTAGCATTGATGTGTTTTTGGAGGGATAACTCCTAGATTCACCATTCGAGAGGTTGCTTAGTTTTTTTTTTTTTTTTAATTGATGGGACAAGCTCGATAATGGTTTTTCTCACTTCCATAGCACTTAAAAAGAAACTTTGATGAATTGGTTTACCTCTTCGCTAATTCAGCGATGTTTAGGCATAATCCTAAACGACAATTACTAATGCATTGAAGTATAGATCAGTGCAGATGAACCAGTTGAAGCTCATCACCAACAATTGTCCCTAACACCAGAAATTGGATAATGAGAAGGATAGAGCCAAGAAGAACAAGAACCTTATTAATAGCATTAGAAAAAAACATGAATAATCATCAATGTTGGCAGCAACTTTAACAGCGATAACATCAGCTACAATCCGAGAAGCTTCCATGCATGCCTCAAGCTTATACTTCTGTGAATGCCTCCTGGGCTAATATCTTTATGGAGATTAAAAAAGATAAACATTTTCAAAGCCACTAACCCCATAAATATGGTCGTCCTGATCAAACACAATATCATGAGCTTTATCACAAATATAAACACTTTATGGAGGATTTAATCAACTTTGAGAAGATTGAATGGCTTATCTTCTAAGGGTATCTCAACAGCTTCCTTCAAAA
>JXCR01024360.1:0-18904 GCA_002079205.1 Phalaenopsis hybrid cultivar
AAAATCAATTTTCAAAATTACATATATAATATGTTTCAAAAAAGTCCCTTCGACCTATCTACTAAACTTTAAAATATCCTACAATTAGAACTTGTTTCATTAATTAAGTTAAAATTTAACTTTAATAATTTTAATAAGTATAGATTTATACCAATTCATTAAAGAGTACAAAAATATATAAATTATCACTTACAGAACTAGGGCGACTTTGACTCCACTTAGCTACAACGAATAGAAGTGTCAGTACAAGCATCACAATGTTTGCGAGGTATTTGGATCAACTTGAAAGAACATGTCTAACTCATGTTTAGGTTACGACAAAGGAGCTTATGACTTCCACTTTAGCAGGTACAGACTCAACTTTGCTAAACAAAAGAGAACTCCAATACTCAATTTCAACAATTCAAGATGTAGTTTTGACGCTCAGCATCGACAAACAAAGAAAGAACTACCGAAGCTAGGCTTTGACGAATATCGAATGCACCTTCGATGCTCAATTTTGATAAATGTTAGAGGGAGTTTTGATAAGACGATAGGAGGCGGTTTTTACTATGAGTTAAAATTAGAGATACATGTACATTTATGATTTTCTTTTACTTGTGTCCAATTTTTAGTATTAGCAGAATTCATTGGAGTCTAAGGGCCTTCGTTTGAGTAGAACTAAAACTGAATGCATGGAATGTAATTTTAGTAATAGTAGCTCTAGTGACAAAATTGTAACTATGGGTGATCAAATTATTAAAAGGTGTGAATGCTTTAGATATCTCAAGCCTATTGTTCAAAGTGATGGTGATATAGATGGGGATGTCATTAGTAGAATTCAAGTTGGTTGGTTGAAGTGGAGGAACACTTCGGGCCTACTATGTGATAGAAAAGTATCACTTTGACTGAAAGGAAAATTTTATAAGATGTCGGTGAGACTTGCACTGCTTTATGGCGTAGAATGTTGGCTTCTAAAGAGAAGCTTATAATTAAGTTAAGTGTTGCTGAGATGAGAATTCTTAGGTGGATGAGTGGCTTTACACTTAGCGACAAAATGCGAAATAATATATTCTTGATAGGGTTGGTGTAGCTCCTGTGGCGGACAAAATTAGAGGGTAGTCTTAGATGGTTTGGTCACATTAAACAACAACCATCTGATGATCTGGTTATGTTTTAGATTCGACTTATGTTTAGAAAGACATAGGCAGACCTAGAAAGATTTGGGCATTTTTTATATAAAGTGATTTTAATTTATTAGATTTAAATGAAAATATGACACTCAATAGGACACAATGGAGAACAAGAAATCATATAGCCGAACCCACTTAGTGTGAAAAATGCTTGTTGTTGTTGTTGTTGTCGTCGTCGTGTCCATTTTTTCCATAATTCTTGTTGAACACATGTACGGTGCAATGCTGAGGCGTGTCCCGGATGTGTCCTACTCCGAAAAAAATTCATATATATTTTGCACCGTCGGAAAAGTGTCAAGAATGTCAAAGTTGTGTGTGTGCTTAATACGTGTTTGACATGGGCACAACGCATTTTTAGAAGCGTTGGTATTACATAGGTGAGAACCCTATTAAAAGCTGTGTTTGGTTATTGATCAAGCAAACATATTGAGTTCAACTTGAAAAAAGGACACCTCTTAAGGAGTTTTTTAATATCTACATAAATAATTAGAAGTGACTTCCTTTTCTTTATATAAACTTTTGCATATATACATGCATACCAGTCAACTGATTAAGTAACATTTTCTACAGCTCTCTCGTAATTGAGTAGTGTGCAGTTTTGTGATTGGAAGACTGGTGGGTGCCTGAGTTAAACTAAATAAATAGATAATATTGAAACGAGCAATAATTTCTATGTTAGTTAAAACAGACTCTCACGTCTAAATGAACCTTGAAAGAGAAGAGCTTGATTTCCAAGGCTAGCAAATATAAATCCTACATAAACATAGATATAAATTTTAGTTGCTGACACCGAACACAGCTTAAACAGCAGGTTGCACTGGACGTGTTTTGGATAAACAAGAAAAATGATGCATCCCTCTTAATGTTTGCATGATCATCTTACTTTTCAAAAACCTGCGATTCTATTTTCATTTGTGCAGTAAATGCAGACCTAATATCCTCATGACCTGATATCCTCAAAACATATTTGCCAAGCTACAAGTCCGTCTATGTGACAATACAACTGAGTTGATTTTGTAGAAAATAATGCAACATCACCAGATAATGCCATGATGGAGGACAAGAAAGACAATGGTTTGCAAGATGAAATACATTCTGAACTAGGAATAAATAGCTAAAAATAATAGCAGAGAAAGAATGTGCTTAAGCAGGCAAAAAAATGTACAGATGGAAATTCACTGTTTCAAGCATGTAGCGAGATGCACATAAACTTCCTAGAAAACCTCAATTCGCTACAGATTTTCTATTTCAACATTGTAAAACAAGCATATAGAAGCTTTCAGAAACTAATACCTGAAAAATAGACTGAAAGACATTTGGCACATCAGAAAAAATGACATCCCACATGAGCAGTCCAAAGATAGTCATCCAGATGCCACTTTCAGAATGGATCCCAACCCATCCACCCCCCTCCTCAGCATAATACTGTAGGGCAAGTTGTTCAACTCCACAAAGCTCATCATCATAGCCATAGAATAGGCTCTTTGCCATAGTTTCATTACTCAGAGGCCTTCCTACAATTGCAACCTGTTCAGAAGTCAGTAATAAAGAAGGAAACAAGAGCATATTCATTAAGCTAATTTATCAACTTTATGAGTTCAAATTCAAACAATTACTTCTTTAATTTTCTGCATAACAGCATCAGCATAGCTGGGCATTTTCCATCGCCGTGGGGGTTTCCCTAAGCGTATAACTCGTCTTTGTAATGCCATTTTTGAACCAGCACGAATCCAAGGATCTCCCACCCCTTTCTCTGCAACACATAGGCTTTCATTGAAACAGCCAAGATGTTCCAAGTCAACAGAAAGCCTCAGTGTCCAATATCCGCGCCTGCTGTCACACATAATTCGCTTTAACAGCTTCCTCAGAAGCCTTGTAGCATCATCATACCTGGAGAAAACAAACAAATAACTCTTCTGCATACATTCAAATTTGAGGTAATCGATCAAACATAATAAGGTCCTTTTAATGCAAAAACAACGAGCTAATGGTGTTTCACACCTAATGACAAAGAAAAGGTACTCTCATTGTTTCATACCTGTGTTCACGTTCAAAAACAGAAACACCCAAAGTTAGCACTTTTGAGTAGACCCACGAAGCTGAAAAGTAAGAGAAGAACTGTTGCTGGGTTCTAGAAACAGAATACAGGGCTTCCTCACTAAAGTTAGTGAGCAAGCGATTTTCAGATAGTTCAATACATCGTCCTGTCGTTTCCATATCACTTTGATCAATGGATTCATCCATTATTTGAGCCACCTCAATAGCCTATTAAAGTGTTCACAGTAATTAGGATGATCAGGTCACCAAAAGTGTTCATGAAGGTAAACATTTTCACCTCTTCATATTCAAGGAAACAATTTCGAGATTTAAAAATTTGGTGTGTGACATTGCATGTAAACTTAGGAAATTTTATCAGCCCGAGATCAACTAGCAAGAAAGCCGAAAGATCTTGTTCACCATTAAGAAAAAAGAGTCTCTGGAAAAGCACATGAAATTATTACAAAGAGCGCAAAAGTAGAGGGTTTAGGTTCAACAATGTTAGCAATCTCATCATACAATCACCTGAATGCGCCAAAGAATTTTGTCAAGTGCAGAAGATATCATCACACATTTGCCTACATGTTCTAGAACCATCTTTTGAAGAAGTGGGCTGCAGATGCATGTCAAAAAAGTATTAAATATGTGAATGTCAATTAAATTCATAATTTTCAAGCACAAATATAAGATTACCATGCTCCTTTTTCGCTAGCAGATAAAATGTATTCAACAATCTCTTTCTTACGCCCATGAGGGATGCCATTCTAAGGAAAGGAATGAAAATATGAGAAAATGGCCAAAAGAAAGCGCAAGATAATAAAGTTACACTTCAAAATAAGAAAATAAATCCATAAAACTAAGAACAAATTTGATGCTCTGTGCCATATGATAACACGAGATTTCAGATCTAGCATTACTACTCATTTAAGATATATAAAAGTGTTATCACCTAAGCACACACACACATACATATATAAACTCCAGAGTTTACAAGCGGAGTTTCAATGGCATGGACAAAGATCATACTCTTCCATTTTTCTAATCTTTCCTTAGGTATGATCGCTAGAGCCATTTCCAACCCATCAAACAGGATTTCTCCATCTAAAATAATGCCAAGTGTTAAAAACAAGAGGAAAAGGAGAGAATGTTCTTATTGTCTAAATAGAAAAGCACAACATGAAGAACCGAAGGCATAAGAGCTTAATTGTTTTTAATTTTTTTACCCTACAACAGTCTTGATGAATTTCGCCACACAATGATCTTAACGAAACAATCATGCCCAATTTTAAGCCACCATAGAAACCATTTTTTTTAGAATCAACACCAATGTAGTGTTAAAAAAAAGTTGATTTGGAATCAGTAGGCTAAAACTACCCAACACACACATACGCGCGCGCGCACTTTGTTAGTACAATTCTAAGGCAGTGTCAATTAAATGATCAACCTTTTGATCATATATAAACTGCAATGCATGCCACAATTCCATACGTTCTTATATTAAGCAATACAATCTCACTAATTCCATGTTAAGAAATCGGAACATAATGTTAGCATAAACCAAATATAGTCAAGTAAATACCCCAACCACAAACATTGCCAATAGATTAAACTAGTAAATTAAACAATTATCTGAAACTAAATGATTAAAAAAATAACAATTAAGGGTTGAGTCCACAAAGAGTCCACCGGCAATTCATAAGTGACTAATTTACTCCTAAAATATCACATTTCTCCAATTTAATCGATTAATGATACATGATTGATCCCAAATGATCCCTAAAAAAATAAATTCGAATAAATTTTATATAATTAAAAGACTAAATTGAAATCAATTTTGAATTCCAATTTCAATGCATTTCTACTTGAGGTATCATTTAAGGTTTATTTTGTAAAAAAGAAAGATCAAAATGGTGAAATGTAATCCCCTATCACTAAATTGACCGCATGAATGGTTGAACTTTGATTTGGATTTATTTGATTTAGAATATGTATCCATTTAAAGCAATTCTACAGAATCAACACAGCAACCTAAAGTTTAAGGCATTATAACAAACTGAAGTATCTTCAAAATAAATTTATAATTTGGCAAAAAAATGTGCTGACATCAAAATACGTGAGCTCATTTCTATATTTCTTACCTTTTAGCCATAGGTTTGTATAAAGCCAATCAGCCATAACAAAAGAAAATTCAGCCATCCTCCAAATAAAGTATTACAATCATACATCACTTCTACCGTAGCAGTGATCATGTTCTATTTAATTAAACCAGAAAGAACAAGGTGTTTAATCATCTTATCGACCAAAATTTCACATAAATCAAATACCAATATAATGATTTAATTAAATTAAGGAAATCAATGAGAAATTTATACCATGCAAAATTTTCAAGTAATTATAATTTCGTTGCTATTTTACTATAAAGGCATACAAGAACGAATTCATCTAGTTCTCCAAGAGGGGAATTAAGATGTCTGGTCAGATAAAAAAGTGAAACACTAAATGAGAAAATTATGCTACACTTCTTCAATGAAAGAGTGGCCGATTAGAAATCAACCTCAGCAATAAGGTGTCACACCCCAACTAACCCCCCTAATAGGGTCAATTGTGGTGCGACAGAGACTGACAATTTAGTCGAACCAACTCTCACCAACACTCGTCCTGACTTGTATAATCAAAACCGAGTGAGTAATGAATTAGTCTAACTAGATTACCACAACATATGTGATATATTGTATTTCATAATTCATTCATATACATACTCGGAAGCATGTAAATCATATCATCCAAAACATAAAAACTACACAGAGCGGCAAAATCTAATATAAATTATATATGTTCCCAAAAAATATGTAGAAAATCTCAAAGCTATCGTGCAAAAGCTGTACAAAGACACACTTGGCTACTTGCTCCGATGCTTGTTGCCCATACCTTGAAGGCAACAACGAAGAATGAGCTATAACGAGCTTAGAAAAATAATCAGGATTAACATAAGCTTTTATACATGGAGAATAAACAACATGCATACTCGAATGAAACTTTACGCGTCTACATACACAAGTAATAACATGTTAGCATGGCAGAGGGTATGAAAATAGAGCAGGTAGTATAAAAATCAAGACTGCAGTATAACATGTAGGTTGAACACATGAAATCATAAGTATAAACAAAAACATGTTCATAAACATGTTCATAGGTTATTTATCATGTGTAATCATAACAATATAATTTCATAAAAGTCATTTCATAGTAATATTACTTGTTTAATGTATAAGGCTCAAATATTTTCATGTCTTTTCATCATTGGTCGTCACCCTGTCCCAAAAGTTATATAAACTATCGATAAAAGTTGAGCTTCCCCCAACATGACAGTTATCGATAGCCCCCCTGATACGAATCGCTAAAGTTCTGTTACCGCCTAATCCCAACAATTCCGAGAGTTTCATCCCCGTAACTATCTAGAGTTGGGAATACATCCCTGCAAAGTGTACTTGCAAGCATTTAAATCATCATTACTCGTGACATTTAAATCATACATTACTGTGGCATTTTCTTGGGAATACATTAATTTACCCATACATTACTCGTGACATTTAAATCATCATTCCTGCATCAAACATTTCTCAGGCATCACATGTATCATAGGCATGAAGTATAATAAATGAATATCTGCAGACAATTAATATCATAAACATGGTCATATGTATCATAGCATGATCATAACATCATATGTATTGTAAGAACGGTAAACATGCGTTCATACATTCAATTCTAGATATCCATTTACAACATGCAACAAAACTCTAAATGCATCTATGCCAAACTGAAAATCAAATGAAAACCTATAGAAGATTATTTTTTTAAAATTAGTATGTAAATACTTCACGTGATTTGACGGAGCTGCCCTACTGCTAGTTCCCGAACGCTCGACTTGAGCTCGCCGCCTCGTATAGAAAACCTAGGAATCATAAGCATCGTAGGAATTCATAAAATTTGGGCTTCCTGCATGATTAACCCCAAAATAAGCATTAAATGTCAAAACATACCTTAAAAGGGATTCAACATACATTCGCNGTAATTTCATAAAAGTCATTTCATAGTAATATTACTTGTTTAATGTATAAGGCTCAAATATTTTCATGTCTTTTCATCATTGGTCGTCACCCTGTCCCAAAAGTTATATAAACTATCGATAAAAGTTGAGCTTCCCCCAACATGACAGTTATCGATAGCCCCCCTGATACGAATCGCTAAAGTTCTGTTACCGCCTAATCCCAACAATTCCGAGAGTTTCATCCCCGTAACTATCTAGAGTTGGGAATACATCCCTGCAAAGTGTACTTGCAAGCATTTAAATCATCATTACTCGTGACATTTAAATCATACATTACTGTGGCATTTTCTTGGGAATACATTAATTTACCCATACATTACTCGTGACATTTAAATCATCATTCCTGCATCAAACATTTCTCAGGCATCACATGTATCATAGGCATGAAGTATAATAAATGAATATCTGCAGACAATTAATATCATAAACATGGTCATATGTATCATAGCATGATCATAACATCATATGTATTGTAAGAACGGTAAACATGCGTTCATACATTCAATTCTAGATATCCATTTACAACATGCAACAAAACTCTAAATGCATCTATGCCAAACTGAAAATCAAATGAAAACCTATAGAAGATTATTTTTTTAAAATTAGTATGTAAATACTTCACGTGATTTGACGGAGCTGCCCTACTGCTAGTTCCCGAACGCTCGACTTGAGCTCGCCGCCTCGTATAGAAAACCTAGGAATCATAAGCATCGTAGGAATTCATAAAATTTGGGCTTCCTGCATGATTAACCCCAAAATAAGCATTAAATGTCAAAACATACCTTAAAAGGGATTCAACATACATTCGCCTTTCTGAAAAATAGCAAATCTCTCCCCAACACTTCCTAACACCTTAATCTTCAATTTTGCCTGTTGATTTCGTGCTAAAAGTCATATGAAACCTTTCAAATTACTTTTGACGCTTCCAACACATGATCGACGCCTTCGATTCTACCAAAAATAAGAAAAGCACAAAAAGTAAGGCAAAGGTCAAAGTGGAAGGATAAGGAAATAGCGTGAAAGAGAAATTCCTACCTTTTAATTTCATCCTCGAAGCCTTGCTACGAACTGCGGCCTCCCTATGGGTGCTTGGTTGCTGCTCGCGCACCTTGCACTGTAGCAAGGGTCGCAACTCCTCTACAAAGCCGCAACTGAGTCACTGCAATGAGGGAGGAAATCATGAAAGAGAGTAGAAGGGAATTGGCAGGGCACAATTGAATCTCGGGAATTCCTATTCGATCGAATTCGATGACTAAAAGGTGTAAAAGGAGGAGGGGAATAGTAAGAGTACGAGCGATTAAAGGATGAATTAGGATAATTAAGAATTAATTAAGTTAATAAAACTTAAAACTTCTCAATTTTATATATCTCAACCATTAACAATTCATTTATGGTACTTTATATCGAATTGATCAATTTCATGCATAGAATTTAATAAAATTATTTTGATTGAATTATGAGAGATGAAAAAATTTGGGGTACTTTTCCAAATTGTTGTATTTACTTAATTTTTCAACTGTTGGGTGTTATATAAGGCCCCAAATGAGTAGAATCCAATCAACCTCAGAGAAGTTGGGCAGGTGTGTGCTTATGAAAGACGCCATAAGGATGCTAAGAGTGTCTTGGATTACACCATCGTGGGGAAAATGCAAGCTCATAAGTACTCTAATCACTTATTTTACAAGTTTGGTTGAACAATGATAGATAAATCATATTTATTTCTAGTATACTCTTAAAATTTTTTTTGGAACCTCACATATACAACAAATCAGAAGAAGATGATGATCTACTACCCTAGATGGAGGGTGAACAAGTCACAACAATTGTTGAGCAAAGCTCTAATTAGACTTCTCTAGCTTCTCTTTTAATGTATTGATAATTTTTTTATTCATATGACAATTTTATTTATAAAGGCTTGAACAGAGAAGTACGAAGATCACTATTGCAAGTAAGCTAAATTATTTGGCTCCATGTCTTCTTTTGAAGTAGTTATTCAAAAGGAAGTAACTAGTGAATTAGTAATCATTACGAGAAAATATTTTCTTCTAGGTCTCATGTTCGCCCCAACACTAGCCACAAGTGTTACTTAGCGATCAACTAGAGAGGAGGCAAGACCCTCCATGACTGATGGGCAGTTTGCCAAGAAATGGGTGAATTTACATCTTCTATGACCAAAGAAGTTGATTCTTCAATGGTTGAGGGGAGTACCCAAGTAGATACTATGCCATCAACCCGCTAATGAATCCACTAGACGGAGGGATAAAAAGCTGACCATAAAAGTAAGGCCGCAGGAGATCGCTCGTAGGTAAAAAGACAATGTAGTTGTTGAAACTCCCATTCAAGAAGACGAGCGTATGCCCAAGGGGATTAGGACAGGTCGCTATGTTGAAAAGTCTCTCTTCAAGTAAACTAAGAGCAAAAAAAGATGAAGATTGGACATATTTTGAGCTAGAACAAAAGATAGTTTATCGGTTCAAATCGATCTCTCCATAAACTAAAACAAGAAATCAAATGAGACACCACTGCTTGCACACCAACTTGGCCGAACTATTAGCTTATCATCTATAGAAGAGAAGAAGTGTAGGATTGATAAGAATACACTCACTCCTGCTAAGTGATTGCAAGCATCTAAATAACAATTTTCTTATTCATTGGCGGGGTTTCTAAGGAGATCATCGAGAGATCTTGCCAAAAGAACAATAAAGAAGATAATATGGAAAAGAAGCTCGTTGAGGCAAAGGAAAATGTTACGGCTAGCAATGCCCTCATCAAAAGACCAAATAAGAAAATTAGCTCAAGTTCAAATATGACACTACCCATGTCCTCAATATTTGTCTCTTGATTATTATTAGATCATCTTTAATGGGTCGAGCTTGCAAATCTTCTCGAGTTCTTTGTGAAGATAACTAATTCGACTTGTCACAACAAAAACCCGAATGCTACTCATTATTGATCTTGTAGCAAATGGAAGAGTCCTGCCTCATAGGTTTGACTTTTGTTTCAAAAGTTTGAGATAAAAGGTTTTAGATTGTTTGACCTTGATAAGCCTTCAGTACTTACATTCAGAATCTTCAGCAAGTTGTGAATATAAATAATGGCAATTTTTTTATAATCTATGGATGTTATAAAAAGGTCCTAAAGCGATGGAGTTTAAGGATATTGGTGCACTCAATTGAACGAGTTCCCTAAGTGAAATAAAGACGTAAAAAATACTTATAGGCGGTTGGTTGAGATTTCTAGGTATACAAAAATCTTGATGATAGAAATGATATGTCCAGAGATAAATTGTCCAAAAAAATGGAAGAATAAGACAAAATGTATGCCCTCTCCTTAACTTTCATAAGCATTATTGTTGTCCAAATTAACAAACTCTTTGTTTGTTGATGTTCAGAGGTGATTGATAGTCATTAATCATCGACATCCTTTCAGCAACACTGGGTTTTCCATAAGGCTTGCATTATGCACTTATCCATTATCTTGTATGGCTTTCCTTCAAGTGGATATACGCTTGGCTTATAGCTTAACAGCAAGATTAGGACTACCTTCTCACAAACTTTATTACCGATCTTTTTTGGAGTAATCAGTAAGGAATTAGGGCTGCAATTAACTAAGTCGAGTTGAGCAAGGCTATGTTTAAGCTTGACCTTGTTTATAAATTCATGCAATTAGCTTAGTTCCTGTTTGAGTTTGATTTTGTTCATTTCATATGATAGTAATCAAGTCATCGTCAAGCAGATTAATGAGTAAAGTATNGCTTAGTTCTTGTTTGAGTTTGATTTTGTTCATGTCATATGAAATTAATCAAGTCATCGTCAAGCAGATTAATGAGTAAAGTATGTCAAGCTACATAACTTTTTATCCAAACAATCTTTATTAAGCAATTAAAATTAGTGCTACCGTGTTATTTATTTTCTAACTAAATAAGTCGCATCGAACAAAATAATTAGCATGGTTTATTTATTTATTTTTTAATCAAATAAGCTTTTATCGAGCTTATAAATGAGNATTTATTGAGCAATTAAAATTAGTGCTACCGAGTTATTTATTTTCTAACTAAATAAGTCGCATTGAACAAAATAATTAGCATGGTTTATTTATTTATTTTTTAATCAAATAAGCTTTTATCGAGCTTATAAATGAGTTGCTTTTTAAACTTAAATAAATAAGCTTTAAATAAATGAGCTATTAAATGAATAATTAAAAGAAACATATAAATGCATAAACTAAATGAACAATTAAACAAATAAGTAATGCTATGCTATGTACTACAAATTAAAATTTAATTTAATATAGTAAAAATGAATTTTAAATAAAGCTTAACTTAAACTATGATTGATTTTATTCAAAAGCATTTAATCGATTTTATTTATGAACTTTAAATGAAGTTGTTTATCAAGTTTGTTGACGAGTTTTAAATGATATTGTTCGCAAACAAAAACGAATTGAATAAATAGGTGTTCAAGCTTTTTCATTTAACAATCAAGTATTCATTAAAGTGTTCAAACCTGTACAATTAGTTAATCCAACAAACATAAACGAGGTCATATCGAGTTGAATTACTAGTTTTTCAAACACATGGTTCATCTGCAGCTCTATAAGCAACGTAATATTTGTGTGTTCAACTCTTTCCTATGTGCGGATGATAAAACTCCAACATTCTTAAGCTGAAAAAACATTACATTACAACAATACACAAAATTATTATTAATAAACATGGTATTCTCTAAATCAGTCAGATTTTGATGATATCTAGAAAAAACGTCAAAGAAACTGATGACTACGTAACCAACCGCAGAGTCGACTAGTACATCAATTCATAGAGGTGGATAGTTATCAATCACACCCAAACACTAAGAGTCCGCTGAGGTGCAACAAAAGCAGAGAATTCGATCAGACTAAATTCTAAAATTCATATTGACTTACAGAGTTAGGACCAAGTGGGTGACAAAAGAGTATAACAAAATCGCCGTAATACAAATGTGATACATTGCTTGTCATAACACATTCATATACATACTCGAAAGCGTGGAAAAACATAAGCTCAAAACATATAACTTATACAAAACTATTAATTCCAACATAAATAAAATACATTCCCAATAACTATATAAGTTCCCAAAACTATATAGTGCAAAATTGTACGAATCTCACCTGGCTACTCACCCTAGTGTTCTTTTCTCCTTAAAAACAACAACGTAGAGTTAGAAACGAGCTCAGTGAAATAATATACCAAAATAAGTTTTATACACGGAAAAGAAACAATGGGCATGCTCGTATGAAATTGTACATATCTACACTCAAATTTCATGTCAGCATAGTAGAAAATATAAAAAGAGAGCATGTAGTGCAGAAATCAAGACCGCTGTGTAAAGCATGTATGTCAGTCCATTCATGTTTTAGCCATAAGCATGTAATCATAAGCATGTTCATAGTAGCCTCATCATAGTAATATCATCATAGCACCATAGTAAGGTCATTTCAAAACAGTGTAACTTGTAAATGTATAAACCTCAACTATTTTCATGTTATGTCATTAAATGGGTGATCACCCCTACCTCAAAGGCCATATAAACAATCGATAAAGATTGGGCCTCCTAACATAACGGTTATCAATAGCTCCCGTGGTACCAACGGTTTTCTATATCATGTCACCATCTGATCAAACGATTCCATAATTTCATCGGTACCTTAACATCAGGAGTCGAGAATATCACATCTTGCATGGCGTAGTTGCAAGCACTCATTAACAGTTTACCCATAACAATCTTTAAGACATTTCTTAAAGCATAATACATATAGCACACATTCATAGGAATTTCATATATGCATGTATGAATCGAACAAATGAATATCTGCAAGCAATTATTTCATAAGCAAAATCACATATCATAGCATAATAACATCATATGTATCATAAGAGAAATCAATTAATATTTAGACATTCCAAGCATGTATTTATCTACAATATACAAGAAGTCTAAATGGGACAATGTTGAATGCATAATCACATAAAACCTACAAAAGGTTATTTTTCTTAAATTAGCACAATATTATTTCACCTGACTTGATGAAACATCCCTGCAACGAGTTCTCACACCCTTGTCTCGAGCTCGCCACCTCGTATAAACAACCTGGGAAGTCATAAGCATTGTAAGAATTCATGAAATTTTATCTTGTATCATGATTAAACCAAAAATATGCCTTAAACGCCAGCACATACCTCAAACGGGCATCTCGACATAAGTCTGTCCTTCTGAGATGCCTATTTTTTTCCCCAACAATTCCTAACAACTCAATCTTCCCTTCCCCTTCGTTGATTTTGTGCTAAAGCCCTTACAGAAGCTTACAAACAACTTTCACACTTCTGACGACAATCGAAAATGAAAATGTTGCACGAGGCATGTGTCAAAATGGAAACAAAAAAGAAAAGTAATGTTTAGATAGCGAGGAAAGGGATTCGTACTAAGCAAAATCACCTCGGGGCTTCGAATTGCATCGTGAGGCTCCCAGATGGTTGCTCACCCCTTTCTGTTCACGGCTGCTACAGTGCCCCGAGCAGAACCCTCACGTGAAGGAAGATTCGGGAGAGAGAAGTGAGACGCGGCACTAAAGGTAATCCTCTTCTCATCTAAGCCATTCAATTAAAATCGATGGCTACAATGATGATGCGTTAGATGAGGAAAGGATAGAATTAATTAAGATTTAATTAATTTAATAAAACTTATAACTTTCAAATTTTATATTTCCCAATTGATTGAAAATTTATGCATAATGTTATATCAAATTGATCAATTAGATGTGTAAAATTTTATAGAAAAAATTCGGTTGAATTCTGAGGGGTGCAAAAATTGAGGTAATTTTAAATTTGCCAAAAATTTGCCATTTCCCAAATTTGGGTGTGACACTTTGAGACAGGAATAAATATAATTCATGAAGTTGACACACAAATTCCCATTGGACATTAGCGCTATCATCATTCATGACCTAGTTTGGGTATTGGACTTCCCTATTGTACCTCGCATCAAATAGTCTTTGTAACTCTCTCTGAACAAGGTCTGTGAGAATAACAATGATCATTCAAAACTTTTACTTCACTGGCCAAGCGTTGGGACTGACGCTCAATCTATGACAAATGAAGTTAGTATCAACTCATAACATCTCTTCAGCTGATCATGCGAACACAACTTAGCATTTGTAGAGAATGGGAGACTAATTCATTGCAACTTGCATAAAAAACAATGATGTCAACATATTATCTAGCTCTTATTTGGTAGCAAAGATTTATTGTATAATTTCAATGGTTTCTAGCCCACTTGTTGCATCTTTAGTTGTAGTACCTCGTCCAATATGTTCTCAGTGCCCATATATAATAGATATGAGATTGCACCAAATCTCTTCAGACAGTTATTACTTCTCTTCCACCTGAAAACTTAATTGCAACGTGATATGTTGATACGACCGCCCTAAAGATGTTGAGGGGATTACAAAAAATTGTGTTAAAGGTTGCCAAAGAATCAACAATAATGAACTCAATCATTGCATTAAATTATTAATCTTCTTTTTTTCAGTAAAGGTGAGCCCAAATAGCAACATGCATGAATAAAACTCACAACCTCACGGTAGAAAACTATATCTTCAACCACTGTCGGGTAAGTGCATATTAGTTCTTTTCCCTAGGAGATCGATAATGTTGTGACTACTATAGCTTCTTTCTTCTCTTTAAGAACCTGTGCAAAGGGCTTGAAGTGGGGAGCAAGTGTGGCAGACATAAGCTCATCTTATCATAAACCATTTTAAAAAGAATATTTATAGAACTCCTAGTGTCCATAAGAATGTTGCCTATTTGATAATTTGTGATCATTATTGTGACTAACATTGTCTAAATGTAAGCATTTCCCTTGGTAGCGGATATTTGTCTATAAAGACAATTGCTGGTTGACTTGCAAGTTGACATCAAGATGACTTCCCTAAGCACACTTCCGATAGAAGCTTTTAGGCTTGACTAACAAGAAACCTCTAGTCCATCTCCGCTAAGAATGGTTAGAATTACACTTGCTATGTGGATTTCCTGAGCTTAAACCAGTTCGTTACGAGTTTCATTGGCTGATGTTTTTCCTTGTTGTTGAGTAATCACTCTCAATGTGATGAATAACTTCAATTTCCCGATGTCTACACCCTTTGGTATCATGATCATAGCCACGATAATACATAATATCTCTAACAATCACATATATACCCCACAACCTTGATGGCCATTGATTTTTGAAATACTCATTGTTTTGGATGGCGTTCAGAATCTTGGCAATTGAGACTCACAATAAAGTCTGTGTAAGTAACTGATGGGCGTAAGGAAGCAATCTCTTGCCTGCACAATGGACTTGTCTCTCTTCACATTGAACTCGCTCTTATAATTGATGACTTTGCGTTCCTGAAAATATGTTATTTCTCTAAAAGTGGGTGGCAGCGATTCTCAAACTATGACCATGCTACAAACCCTATAGAGCAACTTGCTTTTTCTCTGCAAATTTAGCTAAATTCCTCTTTGACGGGAGTAACTCCAGACACCTTAAATTCAGTAAGATAAGAGAAAAGAATCTCTCTCCTTTGTAGAATTATGATTGTTAGCGAACTCCAATAGCACACTCAGGATTGTTTGTCATTGTATGCCAATGACAAAACGGAAGAGCCCTCTTAATCTCTAGGAAAGTGCAATGTCAGCCATCGCGAGTTAGAGGTCCCTAAGCTCCAATATTTCTCCGTGGAAGCAAGTAATAAAAGCTTGTAAAGTTTATCCTGGTTCTTGGCAAATTCGTAAGAGAGCCTATGAACTCTTCTATGGCATTTGCGTGCTAGTGAATTACATTATGAACACTGGCTTAGAGTTCATATAGGAAGTGATTACTCATGTCAGCAAAATATTGAACATTATGGGTGCCAACTCCTTCANTTGGATGGCGTTCAGAATCTTGGCAATTGAGACTCACAATAAAGTCTGTGTAAGCAACTGATGGGCGTAAGGAAGCAATCTCTTTCCTGCACAATGGACTTGTCTCTCTTCACATTGAACTCGCTCTTATAATTGATGACTTTGCGTTCCTGAAAATATGTTATTTCTCTAAAAGTGGGTGGCAGCGATTCTCAAACTATGACCATGCTACAAACCCTATAGAGCAACTTGCTTTTTCTCTGCAAATTTAGCTAAATTCCTCTTTGACGGGAGTAACTCCAGACACCTTAAATTCAGTAAGATAAGAGAAAAGAATCTCTCTCCTTTGTAGAATTATGATTGTTAGCGAACTCCAATAGCACACTCAGGATTGTTTGTCATTGTATGCCAATGACAAAACGGAAGAGCCCTTCTCTTAATCTCTAGGAAAGTGCAATGTCAGCCATCGCGAGTTATAGGTTCCTAAGCTCCAATATTTCTCCGTGGAAGCAAGTAATAAAAGCTTGTAAAGTTTATCCTGGTTCTTGGCAAATTCATAAGAGAGCCTACGAACTCTTCTATGGCATTTGCGTGCTAGTGAATTGCATTATGAACACTGGCTTAGAGTTCATATAGGAAGTGATTACTCATGTCAGCAAAATATTGAACATTATGAGNATGCTCCCATGGTGTTGCTGTCGGCGCGAAAAGGGGGAAGTTTGTTTTGTTCAAAAGTTGCTCGTAAGAAGCTGTCGGTCGCCNCTATTGTGTAATTCTCCCATAGTGTTGCTGTCGGCGCGAAAAGGGGGAAGTTTGTTTTGTTCAAAAGTTGCTCGTAAGAAGCTGTCGGTCGCCGAAATCGAAATCTCGTCGCCCGCTTCGAAAGGACGTTTAATTTATACATATATATATATATATATATTTAATTTTAGAAAAATATGAAATCAAACTGACCTCATATTTTTCACAGTTTAAATGAAAGAGCGCTCTACCTCAAATCCTATATCTATCCCGAGGGATAAACACAAAACTTGAGGACAAGACTTGATCAAATAAACTAAGAAATATATGACATCCGTTTGGTCTGCGAAATTGTTTTATTTGCCGATAAGTTTCCCTATTTAATACAAAGAATTAAATAAGGTTTCTTTTAGACTGGGTTCGGAAAAGCTTCCTATAAGGGCAAACCCCAATAGTTAATTACATCTTAAATGACCGAAGTCACTTAAAAAAACTCTCGATAAAAATCAGAGAATACTATCTTCAAAGAAGTCAAAAGAATAGGACTTCACAACGAAATCGGACCAAAGAGTGTCAAATGGGAAAGACTCAAATTCAGAACATTGTTGAGGAACCCAAATGAAGAAAAACTAGGGGAGGTCATAAATTCGGAGGCGAACCTCGGTGACTTCCCAGTCTATCTTATGGTTTGGCTTCAATTTTGAGAAAAAATTATTCAGGTGTTTCATCTTGCCAATTTTATTTAATTAGGGTTTGTACTTGTGTGACACGGTCATACAAGTCGCCTAGAAGATATGAGAGTTTACGTCGTATCAGATGACAACCTTGGAACCTAGAACGAGTTAGGGCTTAAATTGCACAGTCTGGCTGTGCAAAAGCCTAACAGATAAAGTGAGGATTTATGTCGCGCTAATCAGACTACCTCGAAATTCTATGGCTTGTTGTTTAATTTCTAGGAAAAGAAATGATTTTGCTAGGGAAGACATATTCTGCTGTTGAAGATGGTCGTGCTGCCCACCGCGCTAGCATCAAGCTCCTCGTCATGACGAATTCAAGTTTTCTAGGGTGTCCAGTTATGATGTCAAATCAAACGGCCATATGGTTGTAGTCCTCTAAATGTCCTATGAAAAAGAATGAATGCTTAAAGTTATATAATATAAAATGTGCAATACAGGACAAACAGTAGAATGCATGTAGAACAGTAGTAGGCAAAAACAAGAATAGTATAACATGTTGTACAGAAAAAACAGTAGCAAGTAGAAAACAGAAATAGTATAACATGCTGTACAGGAAGAACAGTAGCAGGTAGAGACAAAAAAAGTATAACATGCTATACAGGAAGAACAGTAGCAGGTAGGAACAAAAAAATGAAGTATTGTAAAATGTAAAGCAAACATGTATGCCCGTGAGATCCATTGTTTCTTATGTATAGCAAGCCTAAATGCATCGCAAAAAGCGAAGTCTGGAAGAAACGTCGTCCAGAAAATCCGAAGAAGAGTGTAACAACAACTCATGACAGAAAACTCGAGAAAATCAACGAGAAAAGACTCAAGTAAAAGAAAAGAAAAAGAATCCACAAAAATCTTGGAGAAATCCCGTAAGAAAGAAAAAGTAACACGCGTGCCCTGTCCCAAAGCTATACAGGAAGAACAGTAGCAGGTAGAGACAAAAAAAGTATAACATGCTATACAGGAAGAACAGTAGCAGATAAGAACAAAAAAATGAAGTACTGTAAAATGTAAAGCAAACCTGTACGCCCGTGAGATTCATTGTTTCTTATGTATAGCAAGCCTAAATGCATCGCAAAAAGCGAAGTCTGGAAGAAACGTCGTCCAGAAAATCCGAAGAAGAGTGTAACAACAACTCATGACAGAAAACTCGAGAAAATCAACGAGAAAAGACTCAAGTAAAAGAAAA
>JXCR01024360.1:19648-34496 GCA_002079205.1 Phalaenopsis hybrid cultivar
TATATATATATATAATTTTAGAAAAATATGAAATCAAACTGACCTCATATTTTTCACAGTTTAAATGAAAGAGCGGTCTACCTCAAATCCTGTATCTATCCCGAGGGATAAACACAAGACTTGAGGATAAGGCTTGATCAAATAAACTAAGAAATATATGACATTAGTTTGGTCTGCGAAATTCTTTTATTTGCCGATAAGTTTCCCTGTTTAATACAAAGAATTAAATAGGGTTTACTTTAGACTGGGTTCGAAAAAGCTTCCTATAAGGGCAAACCCCTATAGTTAATTATATCTTAAATGACCGAAGTCACTTAAGAAAACTCTCAATAAAAATCAGGGAATACTATCTTCAAAGAGGTCAAAAGAATAGGACTTTACAACGAAATCGGACCAAAGAGTGTCAAATGGGAAGACTCAAATTCAGAACATTGTTGAGGAACCCAAATGAAGAAAAACTAGGGGAGGTCATAGATCAGGAGGCGAACCTCGGTGACTTCCCAGTCTATCCTATGATTTGGCTTCAATTTTGAGAAAAAATTATTCAGGTGTTTCATGTTGCCAATTTTATTTAATTAGGGTTTGTACTTACGTGACACGGTCATCCAAGTCGCCTAGAAGATATGAGAGTTTACGTCGTATCGGATGACAACCTTGGAACCTAGAACGAGTTAGAGCTTAAATTGCACAGTCTGGCTGTGCAAAAGCCTAACAGATAAAGTGAGGATTTATGTCGCGCTAATCAGACTACCTCAAAATTCTATGGCTTGCTGTTTAATTTCTAGGAAAAGAAATGATTTTGCTAGGGAAGACATGTTCTACTGTTGAAGATGGTCGTGCTGCCCACCGCGCTAGCATCAAGCTCCTCGTCATGACGAATTCAAGTTTTCTAGGGTGTCCAGTTATGATGTCAAATCAAACGACCCTATGATTGTAGTCCTCTAAATGTCCTATATAAAAAAATGCATGCTTAAAGTTATATAATATAAAATGTGCAATACAGGACAAACAGTAAAATGCATGTAGAATAGTAGTAGGCAAAAACAAGAATAGTATAACATGTTGTACAGAAAGAACAGTAGCAAGTAGAAAACAGGAATAGTATAACATGCTGTACAGGAAGAACAGTAGCAGGTAGAGACAAAAATAGTATAACATACTATACAGGAAGAACAGTAGCAGATAGGAACAGAAAAATGAAGTACTGTAAAATGTAAAGCAAGCATGTATGCCCGTGAGATCCATTGTTTCTTATGTATAGCAAGCCTAAATGCATCGCAAAAAGCAAAGTCTGGAAAAAACGTTGTCCAGGAAATCCGAAGAAGAGTGTAACAACAACTCATGACAGAAAACTCGAGAAAATCAACGAGAAAAGGCTCAAGTAAAAGAAAAGAAAAAGAATCCACAAAAATCTTGGAGAAATCCCGTAAGAAAGAAAAAGTAACACGCGTGCCCTGTCCCAAAGCTTCGATAAAACAAAACAAAAAAAGTTCGGGTAAGGGGGACCACAAGCACTCATATGGGGCTAGGCTCAGATATATATTTATACTCGAGAATCCGCGAAGGCCGTTCGGTCACCCAAATGTATAGAACCCGCCACTCGTCTAGAAGTGTGTCTTAAACCTCACTTTGAGGGTTATTTCCCAGCCTAAACAAATATTCGTCAAGTGGACAACCAGCTTTAAAGTATGTTTTACGTTTTTAACATGCATACAAATTTTGAAACATGCAAAGAAGAGTTATCAATTTTTGTTTCGTAGAAAAATATGTTTTTGCTTGAAAAGGGATTATCAAAACTTATTATTTTTTTTAGAAATTTTCGTTGTCCACGAGTCGATTACGCTGTCGGGCGTGGGACTGCCAACAACCTGAAGAGGTTCGAGCCAACTCCCGCTAAACTTATGTCGGTGAAGGTACTGTTATCTTATTGTTCATTAAATACCTGGATCTTGATGTTATAGGATAAGACATCTTTCCGCTCTATCTTCGGTGCGCTTTTGTCATCACCACCGTACGCCCCAAAACGACTACTTGTGACCTTGCTTGATGATTTCAAGTATAGCAAAAGGCTATACGCGGACACTTATGCATCGAACATAAGATCGAAAACCGAACCAAGAAGCAAGTAAAAAAAAAAAAAAAAAAAAAAAAAATGGGATGNAAAACCGAACCAAAAAGCAAGTAAAAAAAAAAAAAAAAAAAAAGAAAAATGGGATGAGAGAGAGGAGAGACTGATTCACCTAAAACGTCGAAAAGAACGAAGAACGAATCAGCCCTCAAAGCTCGTGACAAAAAGACTTGAAAAGGAGGACCCGAAGATCCTTGAATCAATCCGAAATGGATATCACTTTATAACTTTTAGAATCGGACCAACCCGAGTCAAAATGACCTCCTAACGCCGACATCCAAACCCCAACGACATCTTTTATGAAATTAATTCATCCCAACCAAATGCTTTTCCAAAATAGGGTTTAAAATCTCCCAAACATCAAAAGAAAGTAGCATCGGGGAAACCACCACTAACATTTCCAAACTCGTGCTGAAATTAAGATTCCCCAACTTTCAAATTAATAAATATTCTACCATATGTTGTGAACAAGCATAAAATCTCGGCCAAGGGAACCCACAAGGGAAGGCAACTACTAAGGCTCACGGCTAAGGCGACCAAAAAGGAAGGTGGGAGCCGTTAAGGCTCACGGCCGAGGCGACCAAAAGAACCACCAGTGGCTACTATGCTTCCTCGACAAACATAAGAGGATAACTAAAGTGATTATAATTTTTGGGATGGCAAACTTGATTCATCAATAACATTCGAGTCATTCAAGTCTAGCAAGAAGAACCAAATCACACCAAACAACCTCCAATAAGCCTCTCGGGTAAGGACAAAAAAGGGAGCAAATCTCAATGGTGAGCTCACGGGTAGGACCAAAGGGGGAGGCTGATTCAACCACATCACAAACCTACGGCTAGAAACCAAGCAAACATCAAACTGCGGCCTTATAAACTTCCAAACCAATCCATCCAAACCAGATAACAGCTCTCAAATAAGGACAACACAACACGCCCAAAACTGGCTCTCGGACAGGGCCAAGGCAAGCAAACCGAACTCCCAACTAGAGCCAAACCGAGCCACAGCTGGGATTCAAACTCAGGTTACAACAAAAGGGTAGAAAACATCTCCATATCTTCGAGACATCAAAATATAGAACTACCATATGTTGTGAACAAGAACAGCCATGGAGTTCCTCTAAATCAAAATAAATTCCTTCACCATATGTATACTTCGACCAAACACCCGCAAGATGTCAAAACCGAGCCCAGCAGGGGCCAAAACCGAGCACAACAAGGCTAAAATAGGACCCAAGCATTGATATAAATTTAGACTTTAATAGAAATTACAATTCGAGCCACCTTAAGGTGAAACCGAGCCTTCCAAAGCCAAGGAACAACCTGTATGTCTAAATATTCCAAGCATGAAACAATTCCAACAGATATTTGAACAGGGGAGATGCCTCACGAGGAGCTAAACCAAGCCCTCAAAACAAGTTACAGAGCTTTCCAAATTGAATAAATTTTCTCATAGCATGCATTTCAAGTAAGGAAAAGCCGCAGGAGCTAAACCGACCCCCATATATGTATAAAAAAGTAAAGTGAACTCTCTAGCATTCATTTTAAGCAAGAGAAAGTCATAATATGNGTCCGCGAAGGCTGTTCGGTCACCCGAATGTATAGAATCCGCCACTCGTCTAGAAGTGTGTCTTAAACCTCACTTTGAGGGTTATTTCCCAGCCTAAACAAATATTCGTCAGGTGGACAACCAGCTTTAAAGTATGTTTTATGTTTTTAACATGCATACAAATTTTGAAACATGCAAAGAAGAGTTATCAATTTTTGTTTCGTAGAAAAATATGAGGGTTTATCAAAACTTATTATTTTTTTTAGAAATTTTCGTTGTCCACGAGTCGATTACGCTGTCGGGCGTGGGACTGCCAACAACCTGAGGAGGTTCGAGTCAACTCCCGCTAAACGTATGTCGGTGAAGGATACTGTTATCCTATTGTTCATCAAATACCTGGATCTTGATGTTATAGGATAGGGCATCTTTCCGCTCTATCTTCGGTGCGCTTTTGTCATCACCACCGTACGCCCCAAAAACGACTACTTGTGACCTTGCTTAATGGTTTCACGTATAGCAAAAGGCTATACGTGGACACTTATGCATCGAACATAAGATCGAANAATTTATTTGCGGGCGGTGCCATAACAAAATTGGTGTCCTTCCTAGGCAAAATCGACATTCCGAACGCGCCGGTGCGGTCCGTTTTGTCGTCTGGGGTCTCTCTGATGGCATCGTCGATAAACAGGTCAAAAACGCGTCAAAATTCAAATTTCACAAAATTTTGACCCGCGATCGACCGTCTCAAAAAGTTTATTCGAGTCTTCGACAGGTAACGGTGCAAGCGATGTGACTCGTAGTGATCGGACGTGTCGACTCTCCGAATTGCGAACTTAGTGCGCGCGAGAGTGCGAATTGTGCAAAAGGCCACCCTAAGGCTCAAAAGGTCCTATAGGGACTCATTTTGGGTTCCCTCATGTTGGTTTCACCCTTCTAAGTGCTAGGAATCGATGCCACATACGCAAAACTCCAAAAGAGTACAGAAGTAGGTTGAATTTCTAAAATGAGGTGGGTCCAATTTCTAAGGTTCTAAGATAGTCAAAGAGAGATCCCTAAGGCTAGATCCTAAACCTTAAGAGGAAGACTATACCTCACCAAAAATGAGGTCAACAGCTGCTTCGGGCATGCTCCATCTGGTTCTTGTCCTCCACCATCTGGGCTAACTTCGTCTTCTCTCCCAATCCACGCGATCTCAATAGTCGGAGTGTTGCACGTATGTCAGACTTTAGACCCTTAATAAAATTCCCCTTAAACACAGCTTCAAAATTCCCCCTCAATCGTCCCGACAATAGCTCGAATCTCTCCCTATACTCCATGACAGTCCCTTTCGAGTCAATGCAAAGAATTGCTATTGTAGGTCTCCTTCCCAAATGACTAGAAAATGTTTCAATAAGCAATCCATTACTTATTCCATGAGTATATCAGGTATATAGCCTCCCTCCACTAAAACAATGTTAGGATTTTCCCCTCCAAACATAATCATGCCGTCATAGACTTCCCCCTAGACCATTACAGCAAAATATCGTTCTACCCGGTACACCAACTCTTGTGTGTCTTCCCCCCTTGAAGATCCACATATTCAACTTCCTAACTCTCATATCTCCACCCCAACTTCCTCTTTCTTTGCTATTTTCCCCCATGTATCGAGCTTAAATCTCTCTCCTTCAATCATAGCCATAGCGCATACGGGATTCTCTCCTTTTTTTTTCATGCTCCTCATTANGAGAACACTTATATCATGTTATATTTTCACCATTCCAAACAAGTAATCAAATCTAATTCCTAAAACATGCTCACATTTTCATTTCTAAATGCTTGAGTATCAAGTATTTCAAAGAATACACAAGCGTGATATCACATAAACATGCTGCGCTGTCCACTGAACCGAGCAAAAGGGGCTCGACAGAGAGAAAATTGCAGGAAACCAGGGCACAGGAGAAAAAAGGGGAAGAATAGATACCTCTCTAGAGTGACCTTTAAAACACTGTGCCGCAAAAATAGTTTCAAGAAAGATGCTCCCACAGAAATCTCCTTCCTAAACTCTTCTCACAGCAAAGACCTCTACTTTTCCTTCCTTTAGAAAACTTCTCAACAACCACAAAACCCCAAAAGAAACTATGTTTATAGGCAGAGGAGAGAGGGGAAGAGAAAGAAGATCACCCAGCCCACCCACGGTACTTGAATCGAGCCAAAGAAGAAAAGGACGCATTCTCTGCTCACAGAAGGCAAAGCAACCGAAATATCAAGGACCAAGTGGCGAGTCGGGTGGCAGCAAGAGAAGCATCGGGAAGAAGAGAAAGTTGCTATTCGAGTATACCAGGGAGGCAGCTTCCTCAGAGTCAAATTACCAAGAAAAGAAAAATCGCTGCTCGGGGAGGCTGGCGCGGCTTCGGGAAGGAGGGCCGCGGGCAGGAAATGTCAGGCAAGGACGAACGAAATGTCAACTTTCTCTCGCGTGGAGGAGGAGCTCGGTCGGCTCGAGACCGAGAAAGGGAAAAGCCAGGCACGCGAACGGGAGNTGTTCTCCCTAGGCAAAATCGACATTCCGAACGCGCCGGTGAGGTCCGTTTTGTCGTTCGGGGTCGCTCTGATGGCATCGTCGATAATCAGGTCAAAAACACGTCAAAATTCAAATTTCACAAAATTTTGACTCGCGATCGGCCGTCTCAAAAAGTTGAATAGTCTTCGACAGGTAACGGTGCAAGTGATGTGAATCGTAGTGATCGGACGTGTCGACTCCCCGAATTGCAAACTTAGTGCGCGCGGGAGTGCAAATTGTGCAAAAGGCCACCCTAAGGCTTAAAAGGTCCTATTGGGACTCCTTTTGGGTTCCCTCATGTTGGTTTCACCCTTCTAAGTGCTAGAAGTCGATACCACACACGCGAAACTCCAAAAGAGTACAGAAGTAGGTTGAATTTCTAAAATGAGGTGGGTCTCATTTCTAAGGTTCTAAGATAGTCAAAGAGAGATCCCTAAGGCTAGATCCTAAACCCTAAGAGGAAGACTAGACCTCACCAAAAATGAGGTCAACAGCTGCTTCGGGCATGCTCCATCTGGTTCTTGTCCTCCACCATCTGGGCTAACTTCGTCTTCTTTCCCAATCCACGCGATCTCAATAGTCGGAGTGTTGCACGTATGTCGGACTTTAGACCCTTAATAAAATTCCCCATAAGCACAGCTTCAAAATTCCCCCTCAATCGTCCCAACAATAGCTCGAATCTCTCCCTATACTCCATGACAGTCCCTTTCGAGTCAATGCAAAGAATTGCTATTGTAGGTCTCCTTCCCAAATGACTAGAAAATGTTTCAATAAGCAATCCATTACTTATTCCATGAGTATATCAGGTATATAGCCTCCCTCCACTAAAACAATGTTAGGATTTTCCCCTCCAAACATAATCATGCCGTCATAAACTTCCCCCTAGACCATTACAGCAAAATATTGCTCTACCCAGTACACCAAATCTTGTGTGTCTTCCCCCCTTGAAGATCCGCATATTCAACATCCTAACTCTCGTATCTCCACCCCAACTTCCTCTTTCTTTGCTATTTTTCCCCCATGTATCGAGCATAAATCTCTCTCCTTCAATCATAGCCATAGCGCATACGGGATTCTCTCCTTTTTTTTTCATGCTCCTCATTACCCGTAGGCCCCTTCTCTATGTTTCGACCCAACCGTCTCGCTCAAAAATCTCTAATACACTTCGAATTGGAGCCTTGAGAGAAGGTTCTTGATGGTGGATGCTTTCCTCCTCGTGCTCCTCTCGCCTGATCACTTTCTCTTTTGATTTATCCAATGAATCCTCGGTCAACTCTTAGAGTTTAAAAATTGAATTGCCAGTGAGATCTTAGATTGCATTTTGACAAGCCTCCTCATCAGTTCCTTTAAACACTCAAATCGGTTTTCAATAGAGGTGAACCTTTTTTAATCCCGGATTTAAGTTGGCTAACCTCCTCCTCCAATATTTTCTCCAAATAATCTACTTTTTTGACCACCATTAATCCCCAAAAAATTTTCGATCACAAAAGACGAAAACTTCTATACGCTAAATCGTCATCGATGATTTTTAGATAATCTGAATCGCATGTGAATAATGAGATAGTAAGCTATCATAGGACTTACTCAATTTGAGGCCTGCTACCTTTGCACACCCAATTTGGAAAAGGAGAAAGATGGTAGTTTCAATATTTTGTACGTNAGAATCTTCGGTCAACTCTTAGAGTTTAAAAATTGAATTACCAGTGAGATCTTAGATTGCATTTTGATAAGCCTCCTCATCATTTCCTTTAAACACTCAAATCGATTTTCAATAGAGGTGAACCTTTTTTTAATCCCGGATTTAAGTTGGCTAACCTCTTCCTCCAATATTTTCTCCAAATAATCTACTTTTTTTACCACCATTAATCCCCAAAAAATTTTCGATCACAAAAGACGAAAACTTCTATACGCTAAATTGTCATCAATGATTTTTAGATAATCTGAATCACATCTGAATAATGAGAGAGTAAGCTATCATAGGACTTACTCGATTTGAGGCCTGCTACCTTTGCACACCCAATTTGGAAAAGGAGAAAGATGGTAGTTTCAATATTTTGTACGTCATGATCCCTATGCGGCCTTCTCAACTAGTAAACCGATAACAAAGCAAGAAGCAAAAAAAGACACGCGGCCTTCTCGTGACCCTTCAGCACACCACGTTCACATAGTTTCATCCCAGCTAGCTCGATTTTGTAGCCACTATCCCAGCTAGCTCGATTCTATAGCCGTGATCCAGCCTTTGTACGACAATCCCATCAATTTCTAAGAATCCTACAATCTTCACAAGTGATCAACCCAAACGCTGCAAGTCACAGGGGGCCTGAATCCTACAGGCCTTCACAACTGCAGGATGTGATCTTGTCATCGCTTTCCCAACGAGCTTAACTCATGACTGTAAGGCACACCACGATCCTGTCATTTGCATCCAGAGATCAAGTGCTTTGTATGTCGTAATATTTCCCGCGATTGCTCCTTTATGAAAACTCTGGCTCTAGATCCACCTGCTCATTCGATTCCAAGAACCAGATGCTCGGATTCTCCATAGAAATTAGGGCAAACAAATATGTTATTTCTCCAAAGCAGACAATACAATCGTGAATATATAAAATAATGAATAAAAACATACAATTTCAGAGATAGATGATCTCTCCCAATTCCTACAACCTGAGAGATAGGAAAACTCTCCCAAGCCCTAATCCTATGACTCAAAAGATAACAATCTCATGCATAAGCCTTACCCTAAACATATTGCCCTATTTATACTAAACAATAAGAATTAATAAAAGACTAAATTTTCCTTGAGCAAATAAAAGCCAAAAATGCCCAGAGCCAAACCGACGTAAAAGATTACTAAAGACTACTAGAGAACATAATAACATACTAGAGGCAATAGGTATGTTACTGAATCTGGTTCGCTTCATTCCACACATAGAAACTACTGATGCAACTTATGTGGCTAAATTTCACAGCAAGGAAATGATTATAATAAATGGTTTCCTAAGACTATAATGTTCAAAAAAAAATTATGAAAATTATTAGGTACCACTATTAAGTTTTCATCAATCTTCCATAACAAATTAATGGTCAAATTGAGGTAATAAACTAAACCTTAAAAATTTATTGAGTTTTCTTGTTCAGGAAAGCTTAGAAAATTAAGATCTATATTTCATTGCTATTAAATATGCATATAAAGATAAAAGTAAATTTACACAAGGACACACTTTGGGATTGTTCAAAGCTTTACCCCGGCCAACCCAAGAAAACCTATGGATAATGCCCCATTTGCATGCATATTCTAATTTTTTTACATCCTTTGTAGAATATATACATAATTTCCAAATTTGATTTCGAAAACAAATTGAATTGCATAATATAAAATACTATGATGTTGTGAATGTTGACAGAAATACTCAAGAATTTAATGAAAGTGGCTTTGTAAGGAATTGTATGTATCTCAGAGCAAAAAATTAATTATATGCAGATGCTTGTACTCCTTTCCAAACAAGTACTAAAACCAATTTGAAGCGTATATTTTAGATTTTCCATTTTTAAGTACTATTTAAACATTGAAAATATATTGGCATATCAAGGATCATTTGAATCCAAGGATGGCTTGTTGATTCCTTCATAGGAGATTATAATACAGTAATTACTTCTACATATCCCATTATTTCAGTTTCACCCAACATGAAGGCATACTCGAATAAAATATTGAACACAAGTTTCTAGTCACATGATAACATAGATCTCCCTCAGATGATACAAAGGATGATCAAGAATGAATTGCAGAAGGCCCTTAACTTTTGTATAACTGCATCAATACTCTTTGCACCCCAGAAAAACTGATGTGGTATAGCATAAAAGCCTACTTAGCCAAAGGCCAATCATAATTAGTTAGAGCGGGACACAATAGATCCAAACAAAACAAATCTTTATGCCTTCTTAGGCCCATTTCTATTTTTGACCAAAACTTCAAGTTTTTAATTTATTTGCTTTATTAAGATTTTTGAACAATAGTAAGTTTTGAATTTAAAATTTGGCCTTATTCATGTAAATCTACTTCTAAAATAAGATCTTATTCTTTTTAATCGAATAGGCTTTATGCTTGTAACTATAACGCCCAGCTTTAGACAAATCAAATAAAATATTTGGTATTGTAATACCCAGTTCTGGAAAAATCAAGTAAATTTTTTGAAAATTTTAAAATATACCCAAATGTTCGCATTCCCAAAATTCAACTGAAACAATTTTACAAAATTCTACATGTTAAATTGATATGAGTATTGGGGTGAATTTTACTATTGCAACAAATTTTGCATGATTTGTTCAAAATTGGGTATTACAAACGATAGTTGATTGGTCTACACCAAATAATGATAAAAAGGTGCACAATTTTCTTAATTTGGTTGGATGTTGTAGGAGGTCCGTTAAAGAATTTTCACAAACAGTCAAGACATTGTCCATGCTAATAAGAAAAGAATTTGAGTGGCTAGAGGAATGCGAGAACAAGTTTCAAGAATTGCAAAGCACTTGACAACAACACCAGTATTACCTATTCCATCAAGAACAAAGTGATTTCAGATTTACTCCGATGCAGTATTATGAGGGTTGAAATGTGTTTTGATGCAGAATAAAAATGTAATAGCCTATGCATCCAGATAGTTGAAGCAACATGAGAGAAACTATCCGACAAATGATCTGGAGTTAGCTGTTGTAGTATTTGCTCTCAAGGTTTTGAGATATTAATTGTATGGTGGAAAGTGTGAAGTACCCACTGATCATCAGAGTTTGAAATATGTTTCAACACAAAGAGACGTGAATTTAAGACATAAAAGCTACTAGAACTTATCAAAAATATTTTTTGGGTACACAATATTTCCCGGGTCGAGCAAATATAGTTGATGATGCTTTCAGTCATAAATCTACATGTACNTCGTGAATATATAAAATAATGAATAAAAACATACAATTTCAGAGATAGATGATCTCTCCCAATTCCTACAACCTGAGAGATAGGAAAACTCTCCCAAGCCCTAATCCTATGACTCAAAAGATAACAATCTCATGCATAAGCCTTACCCTAAACATATTGCCCTATTTATACTAAACAATAAGAATTAATAAAAGACTAAATTTTCCTTGAGCAAATAAAAGCCAAAAATGCCCAGAGCCAAACCGACGTAAAAGATTACTAAAGACTACTAGAGAACATAATAACATACTAGAGGCAATAGGTATGTTACTGAATCTGGTTCGCTTCATTCCACNCGTTTTTCACTTTGAAGTCTGTTAGGAAGGTCATATCCTAATGATTCAATTTGCATACAATAATAGTTACTAGTACAGTATTAAAATGACTCCTTATGAAGCACTGTATAACAAATAATGCTGAAGTGGGAAAACGTCAACTATTCCTGAATTGGTTGATGAAGTCATAGAAAAGATCAGATTAATTAGAGGCTGACTAAAAGCCGCTCATAATCGATAGCAGAAATATTATGATCCAAAGTACAGAGTTCTAGAGTTTGAAATTGGTTATTTTGTGTTTCTAAAATTTATGCAAATGAAAGTTATAGCTAGATTTGGTCAGAGAAGTAAATTAAGCCCAAGATACAATAACCTTTTTGAAATAAAAGAAAGAATTTCTCTAATCGCATACAGGTTAACTTTACGTGCTGATATGTCAGATTTTCATGATATATTTCACATTTTAACGTTCAAAAAATGGGTTTCAAATGCAAATCAGAGGCAAATAAAGATATAGAAGAAGTGTAAAAAAAATCTAACTTGCATAGAAGAGACTGAAAAAGGTTTAAAAACTGATGTTAAAAAATTAAGGAATAGACACTTTTACCATGCCAATAAAAAACACAAGCACCAACCTAAAAAAAAAAAAGCTACATTAAAAAAGAATAAAAAATGCAACAAAAATATTCCTTTCTGTTCAAGTAGATTCAAAAAATTTCAAGAACAATTTTTATAAGGGGAGTATTGTAAAACCTAGTTTTAGACAAATCAGAAAAATTTTTTGGCAATTTTAAATATATCCTAATGTCGACATTCCCCGAAATCCAACATTAATAATTTTTTATATTCTACATGTTGAATTGATCGGTCTGATATATAAAACTATGCATGAATTATATATGTATCAGAAGATATAAAATTTTAAAAAATCAATTCAAGTAAAACCTTAAATAATCCTTAATAAACNGTCGGTCTGATATATAATACTATGCATGAATTATATATATGTATCAGAAGATATAAAATTTTAAAAAATCAATTCAAGTAAAACCTTAAATAATCCTTAATAAACACACTAATCATGCATCACTATTACCATCCGACATTCTTCCGCACTTTTTTACACATGTAGCGGCTACACATGAATGAGTGGAATTATTTGGGATTAAGATAAATGTCAGCTCCCTTTAATTTCACACTCCTGAATTTCCTTCTGTAAGGCTCTCTGGTCCACTCCTGTAATAGGGGTGATCCAAGCGTGACGATAGGGAGCACGTGTGAAATGAAGGTCATAAGACTNGTGTAGCGGCTACACATGAATGGGTGGAATTATTTGGGATTAAGGCAAATGTCAGCTCCCTTTAATTTCACACTCCTGAATTTCCTTCTGTAAGGCTCTCCGGTCCACTCCTGTAATAGGGGTGATCCAAGCGTGACGATAGGGAGCACGTGTGAAATGAAGGTCATAAGACTTCAATGTATACGTTCATAATTCAGGTTTTACCCAAATTCTTTCTCTACTCTTATCCACAAGAAGGATATCATCAGAAAAAAGCATGCACCATGTCCAACAAGAGCATCCATAGCTAAAGTAAAAAAAGATATGGGCTTAAAACCAACTCCTGATTTAATCCAACTAAAAAGAGTATGATTCCATGTGGTTAATGCTAAGCAGCGAGCTTGACGAAACTCGTCATATGATTCTCTATTGATTTAGATGTAATAATCCTGCGTTAATTAAAAATAATTATTTTCTATAAGATTTTTATGTAATTCATTTTGACATACGATTGCATTTAGAATTTCTTCATATAGTGAATGTTTGCACATGTTATCAGAATGTAAGTTTGAGCTGACACTGTCAATGTTAATGATTTTTACCATTTAATTTATATGATGAGCATGTTTATGAAATTGTCGCTCGCAATTATTCATATAATAGGCATATGATATATGTTTTGCCTATGATGAATAATTATTATAGGAATTACGATTAAAGGAATGTCAGAAATATTGTGATAGGTAGCTATTACAAGAATACTTGCAAGTACGAATAACACGGAATAACGAGATTCTCAACTCCCGATATTTAGGCAAAAACAACAACAAGCCTTTATCCCACTCAAGGGGTGTTTGGTATGATACTTTTAGCACAATCTAAGTTAGATTTAACCTAAATCCAGGCAAGCACCATAAATAAGTTAGACAAATTCGTCGTTAAGTTAAATCTAATTTTTTGCTTGTTTTGTTAATATAATCCAGATTTACAAAATCACTTAATAGTTGTATCTAATGGATTTAGCGTAAAAAAAAAATATTTCAAAAAAATTTAGGCCAAACATATCAAATGGATTTAATTGGATTTCACCTTAATTGAACCAAACATTATTTTGGATTTAATGATATTTAAATTTAATAAATCCGGCTTTATCGAATTTACTAAATCTTATTTCACTTAAATTCTCTTTGCAGCCAAAAAGCCCCTAAGTGGGGTCAACTACATAAATCCCTTTCTCTCCATTGCGTCCTATTGAGTGTCATATTTTCATTTAATTCTAATAGATTAAGATCATTTTTTATAGAATATGCCCAAGTTTAGGTCTACATCTACCTTTCTTAATAGAAGTCGAATCTAAAACATCTATTGCCCTAACAGAATCATCAGATAGTCAACATTTAATGTTACCAAACCATCTAAGACGACTTTTTCTACTCTTGTCCGCCACTGGAGCTACATCAAACCTATCACGAATATATTCATTTCAAATTTTGTCTCTAAGTGTGAAGCCACTCATTCACCTACTAGCATTCTCATCTCAGCATCATCTTAGCAACACTTAATTTTGTTTTATGTTTCTCTTTTAAAGGCCAACAATTTGCGCCATAGAGCATTGCAGGTCTCACCACCATCTTAAAAAATTTTCCTTTCAGTATTTAGCTCTTAGCGGTAGTTTTCTATCAAACATTAGGTCTGATGCATTCCTCCACTTCAACCAACCAACTTGAATTCAACTAATAACATCACACCCCCAATATCACCATCACTTTGAACAATAGACCTGCGATAAATAAAGCGTTCACACCTTTTAATGATTTGATCACCCATAATTACAACTCTGACACTAAAGCAATTACTACTAAAATTACATTCCATGTTTGCAGTTTTAGTTCTACTTAAATGAAGGTCATAAGACTTTAGTGTATACGTTCATAATTCAGGTTTTACCCAAACTCTTTCTCTACTCTTATCCACATGAAGGATATCATCATAAAAAAACATGCACCATGTCCAACAAGAGCATCCATAGCTAAAGTAAAAAGATATGGGCTTAAAACAGACTCCTGATTTAATCCAACTGAAATACAAAAATACTTGGTCAATCCTC
>JXCR01024389.1:0-57255 GCA_002079205.1 Phalaenopsis hybrid cultivar
CACATACACAATCAATATGATTATTTTTCTATCATTTAAATGTCTTAAAAGTATTATATAATCTCCTTTCCATTGAGTATACTCATGACTTTTAATAAACAAAGTAAAATTTTCAAACCAAGCTTTTATTGATGACTGCTTCAACTCATATAAGGACTTCTTTAGTTTGCAGATCTTTGTGTTGAACTTTTCTCCAAATCCTAAAGGTGCATCCATGTACATTTTTTATTCCAAGAATTCATTGATGAATGCATTTTTTATATCAAACTATTGTAGGGGCCAATCAAGATTAGCTGTAAGTGACATAAGAATAATTTTACCACTGGAGCAAATGCCTCCAAGTCATTAATGTCATTGGTCTGAGCGAGTTCTTTGACAACCATTCGAGTCTTTTACTATTCTAGAGAGCCATCATATTTATTCTTGATTATAAACATTCATTTTCAGCCTACAATTGTCCTTGAAAATAGCCTCCTTCTGCTTAGAAATTGCATGACATTCTGCACAGTATTATAAATTTCTATATAAGATAATTATGAAGTAAAACACGAAATTGGATGAGAGATTTTCATATGACACGTGATAGGACAATAGATGTTGGGTGTAGGATCTTACACTCTTACTACTATCAATGGAAAGACTAAAATCATTAGACTTAGAATTGAAACTAACCTCAGGCTAAGGATTAGAAGACTTAGAACTGAAGGATGAAGTGAACCGAACTTGAGATAAAGGCTCAGTGAGTATATTATTTGAAGCTTTACAAATTCCTGGCAGTTTTTTTTGAGTTATTCTTTGACGCGAGTAGACAATGTCAAATTGTATCAATATTATTGTTCTATTTCTTATTTCTTCTTTGTTAGTCATTATAAGATCATGAATATTGTGGGATGGCGCTGAAGGAAGACTTGAATCGTCTTCATTATTTAAACAACTTTACTCACATTCTCCTGGTACAATGTAGTTTGGATTTTCAGACTGAAGAATCAATATTTAGGAGGTATTTTGTGAATCTTTGATTTGGAAAAGATTTTGAAAATAGTAGCGGAATTTTTTTTATGTTCCCTCCTTGAAGAAGATTAGGTGTGAAAAAGGGTTTTAATTTGAATAATGTGACATTTATGATAGCAAATAATTTTTTAGAAATGGGATCAAAATTGAGTGGAAGTATAACTAAAAAACACATTTTTTTTGCTTGGGGTTCAATCTTCCCTTTATTATGGCTATGAGCATGCGCAAAAACAGTACAACTGAATATCTTTAATGGTAAAGACGAAGAGAGCCGATTTGTAGGATATTTTTTTATGAAAAACATCAAAAGGTGTTTAAAAGTTTAAAATCTTTTTGGTGCTCTATTTATGAGGAATGTAACAATAAGAATGACTTCAACTTAAAGATATTTCAACACCTGATTTGTAAACAATAATGTCCAAGCAACTTTCAGTAAATCTTTTTTTTCTTCGGTGATACCATTTTATTGTGATATATCGATACAAGAGCATTGATGAATTATTCATATCTTTTAGAAAGAATTGACTCAAAATATTTTTAGTTGCAAAGTCATTGTAATATGTAGTAACATCACAATCATTTTGTTTGGATTTACAAAATTAAGCTTTCAAGTCAAAATTTGAGAAGAATTCTCCATGTTTAAATAAAGATCTCGAAAGGCCTTCTAGACATCTTTAGTAGTTGGAAAAATTTTTTGAGGTTTTTCTATGGCAGCCTTCATGAAGTTGATGAACCAAACAATATCGAGAGTTTTCTAACCGCATATCTTTAGATTAGGATAACCAATAATAAGTTTTGAGATTTCACCAGTTAAGTTTTCAATTTTTGCCTATCTCATCAATTGCTAATATTAAGGATTGAGCTCACTCAAAGTAGTTGTGCCTATTGAGTTTTATAACCGTTAGATGAAGGGCTAATTTCTGTGAATTATAATCAATAGATACATGCATGAGATAAGTTGTTGGGCGGGGTAGTTGTTTCAGAATTACTAAAACAGTGGTTTCAGAATTACTAAAACTAGTAGAAACGTTGTCATCACCGACTTGTACGACATCGACGAAGAAAATAAAGGAAATGAGGAATCAAAACATCGAGCTCTGTCGTGAGTTCTTTCGCAGCTGGTAAACTATATCGATGCTTAAAGCTAAGACGAAGCCATCAGTGAAGAAATATGCAGTAGAGTAAAAGTTGATGGAGAAGGCTCCAGTGGAGAAGAAGCTGAAACCAATGTCGTGGCCGACTCAAAGCTCCCGATGTTGACGCAGATCCAAAACTGTTGACGACAAAATGACAAGGAAGCTGCGACAGGAGCAGTTGTCCTTTTTCCCAATTCTATCCTCACTCTAGGATGCCGACGAAACAAAAACCTTCGAATGTGTTCTCGAGGTAGAAATTTAGCATGGTGCTATGACACCTCTAGTGTAGCGACAGAAACTTGGCTTTGATACTATGAAGAATTTTGAGAAGAAGACACACTAATTCCACTTAGATTTCATAACAAATGTTTTACAAAATAAGTAGTAGAGGAAGACCCTAAAATGTAGTTTAAAAAATTGGAAACTACCAATAATAAAAAATTCTAAAAAATAAATTAATCTCTCCTAAAAATCTGACTATATATATATATATATATATATATACATATATATANCAAAGATATTTCAACACCTGATTGGTAAACAATAATGTCCAAGCAACTTTCAATAAGTGTTTTTTTTTTGGTGATACCATTTTATTGTGATATATCGATACAAGAGCATATATGAATTATTTATATTTTTTTAGAAAGAATTGACTCAAGATATTTTTAGTTGCAAACTCATTGTAATAGGTAGTAAAATCACAATCATTTTGTTTGAATTTACAAAATTAAGCTTTCAACTCAAAATTTGAGAAGAATTCTCCATGTTTAAATAAAAATCTCGAAGACCTTCTAGACATCTTTAGTAGTTGGAAGAAGTTTTTGAGGTTTTTCTATGGCAGGCTTCATGAAGTTGATGAACCAAACAATAATGAGAGTTTTTTAGGATCACCAATAAAAGGTTTTGAGATTTCACCGGTTAAGTTTTCAATTTTTGCCTATCTCATCAATTGCTAATATTAAGGATTGAGCTCATTCAAAGTAGTTGTGCCTATTGAGTTTTATAACCGTGAGATGAATGGCTAATTTCTGTGAATTATAATCAATAGATGCATGCATGAGATAAGTTGTAGGGCGGGGTAGTGGTTTTAGAATTACTAAAACTGGTAGAAACCTTAAAATTTCTTTGGGCCCCGATCATCACCGACTTGTACGACATCAACATAGAAGATAAAGGAAATGAGAAATCAAAACATCTAGTTCCGTCGTGAGTTCTTTCGTAGCTGGGAAACTATATCGATGCTTAAAGCTAAGACGAAGCCATCAGTGAAGAAACATGCAGTAGAGTAGAAGTAGATGGAGAAGGCTCTAGTGGAGAAGAAGCTGAAACCCTCAATGTCGTGGCAGACCCAAAGCTCTCAATGTTGACGCTGATCCAAAACCGTTGACGACAAAATGGCAAGGAAGTTGCGACGGGAGCAATTGTCCTTTTCCCAATTCTATGCTTACTCTAGGATGCCGACGAAACAGAAAACTTGGAATGTGTTCTCGAGGTAGAAAATTAGCGTGCTGCTGTGACAACTCTAGTGTAGCGACAGAAACTTGGCTCTGATACTATGAAGAATTTTGAGAAGAAGATTTCATAACAAATGTTTACAAAATAAGTAGTAGAGGAAGTCCCTAAAATGTAGTTTAAAAAATTGGAAACTACCAATAATAGAAAATTCTAAAAAAAAAAAAATCTCTCCTAAAAATCCGACTCTATATATATATATTTCAAAATTAGACTTGGTATTTATGTAGAGCACACCTCAACATTTGTACTTTTTATGAGCTAGCTTAACAGTCTGATTTCTATTGGTTGTGATTGAGAGTTTATTGATGAAAATATTGGTGCTATTGCTGATGATGATTTTGATGCTAAGTGTACTGTGTCAATTACAGGTATATTAATGTATTCATAATTTTTTTCAGGTGATTTATTTTTTCTTATTTTGACATTGACATGGAAAATATAATGTTGAGAATGACAAATTCGTGTCTAATGATCAATGTTGTTGACAATTTATTATATTTGATAAAAAAATAATGTATGCTTAATAAAGTATTTAAATATAATTGTTTTTTCTTTTGTTGGTCTATAAGCTTTTTATGTAATACATATAATATTATCCTTCATTTTTGGATATAGACATTGTGTGTTTGATTGCACATTTTACATTTAATATTTATTAAAAATTTTATCCATATCACGCCGTGTCTTGCTTTTTATAGTTTTGCCTTATTGGGGTTATGTTCATGTCTCGTGTATATGTTGGTATTTCATAGCTTGATAGCTTTATCTTAAATTATGATCGTATTTGCACACTTACAATATCTTGATCCAAGTGTTATGTAAATCTCATTGATGTTGTCACAACTATTTAATATATTTTTTTGTTCTTATATTGATTATGTCTACTACCTACTTTGCAAAGCTTGTATCTTATACTTATTGTATGTTGCAATAAGCTTGCTTATTTCACCTTTTAAACCATTTTAGTTATCTCAAAATTTGTATGTACCTTCTCATGCCACCTCCGTCTCTGTTATATTCAGTCAATTTCTAGTCTCTCTTTGAATTTATGGAACTTTAAGTTAACTAGGCATTTTATCCCACAACCAATCTATTTAATTTTGAAACTCTATTTTTCTGCTTTTANGTCGTGTCTAATGATCAATGTTGTTGACAATTTATTATATTTGATAAAAAAATAAAGTATGCTTAATAAAGTATTTAAATATAATTGTTTTTTCTTTTGTTGGTTTTTAAGCTTTTTATGTAATACATATAATATTATTCTTCATTTTTGGATATGGACATTGTGTGTTTTGATTACACATTAATATTTTTTTTAAATATCTTATCCATATCACACCGTGTCTTGCTTTTTATAGTTTTGCCTTTTCGGGGTTATGTTCATGTATCGTGTATGTGTTGGTATTTCATAGCTTGATAGCTTTATCTTAAATTTTGATCGTATTTGCACACTTACAATATCTTGATCCAAGTGTTATATAAATCGCATTGATGTTGTCATAACTATTTAATATATTTTTTTGTCCTTCTTTTTTGCTTATTATGCAAAGCATTAACTATAATATTGATTATGTCTACTGCCTACTTTGCAAAGCTTGTATCTTATACTTATTGTATGTTGCAATAAGTTTTCTTATTTCACCTTTTAAACCTTTTTAGTTATCTCAAAATTTGTATGTACCTTCTCATGCCACCTCCGTTTCTATTATATTCAGTCAATTTCTAGTCTCTCTTTGAATTTATGGGACTTTAAGTTAACTAGGCATTTTATCCCACAACCAATCTATTTAATTTTGAAACTCTATTTTTCTGCTTTTATCTTTCATCTTTGAAAGAAAAACTTTTCATATTTTAAATTTATGCAATAGGATCATCTAATTTATTTCTTTTTATTAAGCTATATATTTTAATAGTTTATAATCATTATTGTTGTTCTATATTTTGTTGTCAAACTTTCCTTTGAGTTTCGTTTATTGCATTAAAATTATTTTTTGTTTTCATTCTAAACAATGAAAAGTTTGTCTCTAGTTTTGTGGTACAACCTTAATGTATCTAAGGGCTCTTCTCATTTATAAAATATCTCTTATTTCTTGTAAGAATATTTGCTACTATTAATTGTATCTTCTTTCTTATCTCTTATTTCATTTTTCATCTCAAATTCTACATAACTCATCTCACTAGAACCAACATTTCAATTTAAGTCACTGCTAATATTTATCATCTCTGCTATAGAATTTTTTTGTTAGTAATTCATCAACTTTTTTTCAAAATTAATTTTTTAAAAATTTCATATTTTTTTCTCTTGAAGCAAAGTACGAACCTCATTTTCAGAATTCTCAGCAAAGGTTAGCTTTTTAATTAATTCCCACCGGTAACTGCATTTTGGTCATTAACGCTTCTAAAATATTAACAGTATTAGATCTTTACCTTTATTTTATTTTCTTGTGAACATGCCACATCAATTCTTTTTCTAATAATTATGTTCCTGTCATATAATTCAAGGACCCCATATTTCATGTAGCATATTTTTTCCTATTTTTAGACCATCAGACCCTTGCTCACTTCTATCACAATTGGCATAAAATTTGGCAAGTCACTCGCGATGATGTCTTTGCCAATCCTTGATCACTTCTTGGTTTAAAGGGGTCAAGTTATAATATAGAGTTGTTTTTCTAGTTAGCCCTTGCCAAATGCCAACATTTTTTACAATCATGTATGGTAATGGTATGCCATGTTTTTANTTTCTATCACAATTGGCATAAATTTTGGCAAGTTACACGCGATGATGTCTTAGCCAACCCTTGATCACTTCTTGGCCAAAATGGGTCAAGTTATAATATAGCGTTGATTTTCTAGTTAGCCCTTGCCAAATGCCAACATTTTTTACAATCATGTATGGTAATGGTATGCCATGTTTTTAGCAATTCAGTAGAGCATTTACTACGTCGATTTCTATTCATTTTATGAATTTTAGCATAACATTGTGATTGGTTATAAACCTAACATCAGTCAGTTAGGCTTTTACAGTTTGGCTCNCATGAATTTTAGCTTAACATTGTGATTGGTTATAAACCTAACATCAGTCAGTTAGGCTTTTACATTTAGGCTCGCTGGTAGTAGTTTTCAAGCTTTTAAATCTAGAAGAATATACAGTTAGTTCATTAAGGTTTTTTTATACAATTTTTTTGACAGGCATGCCTATTCTACAGACATTGTTCATAATTGGTGACCTGAATTAATGTCTAAAATACAATTTTAAATAAAGACTTGAGCGTCATGAAATTATTNGTTTGGCTCACTGGTAGTAGTTTTCAAGCTTTTAAATCTAGAAGAATATACAGTTAGTTCATTAAGGTTTTTTTATACAATTTTTTTGACAGGCATGCCTATTCTACAGACATTGTTCATAATTGGTGACCTGAATTAATGTCTAAAATACAATTTTAAATAAAGACTTGAGCGTCATGAAATTATTAAATATGCAAAATTTTAGCTAATAAATCTTCATTTTGGCAAACTTTATGAAGACCTACGGTAATCAAGTATAATAAACACTTCTGCTCCGATTCCCATATACCATGATATGATTTGCATTGTTATTATTTTTTATGATTTCAACTGGTAAATTCTGTTCTTTACTTCATCTTTTTGTAGGATCTTTGAGCATGAATTGTGCTAAGATTCACTTGATTGTGTATAATAGTCTCATATCATAATTGTGATAAAAATTGTGTTTCTAATATATAACTAGTGACCCTTGATCAGATAGCTTGAGGTTTTATGTTGATGGATGTCCTTTGCTAGTATATTTGGTTCAAGCTGTAACGCCACTCTCTCAATTGGCGGGGTATTCATGTTGGTGGTTTGACTATGATGTTGTTCATATGGTTTATGACTCATGGGTTTTCCAACTTCCACTATACTTTAGTGAAGTTCAAGAGCGGGTGAATTCTATGAGTTCTTGCTGCATGAGCCACATAACATTTGATAGCATTAAATGGCTTTCATTTAGAATTAAGTGATCATTGATGTGGAAAACTCTCATGTAAGAGGGATGAGAGGTATATTGTCAAGATCCATATGAGNGTTCTGCTCTGATTCCCATGTACCATGATATGATTTGCATTGTTATTTTTTTTTTTTATGATTTCAACTGGTAAATTCTGTTCTTTACTTCATCTTTTTGGAGGATCCTTGAGCATGAATTGTGCTAAGATTCACTTGATTGTGTATAATAGTCTCATATCATTATTGTGATAAAAATTGTGTTTCTAATATATAACTAGTGACCCTGATCAGATTGCTTGAGGTTTGATGTTGATGGATGTCCTTTGCTAGTATATATGGTTCAAGCTGTAACGCCACTCTCTCAATTGGCAGGGTATTCATGTTGGTGGTTTGACTATGATTTGGTTCACATGGTTTATGACTCATGGGTTTTCTCAACTTCCACTATGGTTTAGTAAAGTTCAAGAGCGGGTGAATCCTATGAGCTCTTGCTGCATGAGCCACATAACATTTGATAGCATTAAATGGCTTTCATTTGAGATTAAGTGATCATTGATGTGGAAAACTCTCATGTAAGAGGGATGAGAGGTATATTGTCAAGATCCATACGAGAATGATGAATAATCGTAAAAAATTATGAGAATGATGAATAATCGTAAAAAATAAAATAGTAGTTGAGTTCCTAAAATTATAGTGGTGTTCTCTTATCCATTGGCCTAAGTTTTTGGTTGTTGGTTATCATATCGTACTGTTGAGCTTAGCTTGGCCCCACACATTCAATCTCCTAGTAGGTAACTAGACGTATAATTTTAAATGTAAGATATTTATTTGTGGAAATTTCTTTCTTTTTTTTTATCCTTCTGGTTGTTGTTGCTATGTGTTGATATGCCATTTTATTTATTTTTTGTTGGAGCGATAACATGCACTATCTAGGTGCTACTGCTCCTACGTAGTTATTGAAATTAAACCAATGATCAATAATGGTGTTTGGTAATGACCGATGCATTGCGATTCGTAACTTGTTTTGCTACATTGTAACTCATTTTTGGCTCAAACTGGTATAGCATCTTATTGGTTTTGAGGATTTATGTATGTTATGGCACTGCTTGTTTTATTTCTTACGTGGGTGCTTCTATATGAATGAATGATGTGTCCTCTTCTATATCTTCTGTTACTTGTATTTTGTGCTCTTTATATTCACTGACACCAAAAATATTGTAGGAACCTGATCTTCTACTTCTTGATGAGCCAACTAATCACCTTGATCTTGACACCATCGAGTGGTTGGAAGATTATCTAAATAAGCAAGATGTTCCTATGGTCATCATATCTCATGACAGAGCTTTCCTCGATATACTTTGCACAAAGATTGTGGAAACGGATATGGGAGTATCCAGGACTTTTGTAGGGAACTATTCCCAGTACTTGCTATCAAAAGCAACATGGGTAGAAACACAATATGCAGCTTGGGAAAAACAACAGAAAGAGATTGAACACACGAAGGATTTAATAAGTAGATTGGGAAGTGGAGCTAATTCTGGACGTGCTTCCAGTGAAGAAAAGGTATGACTAAAAAACAGTTTTTAATGTAGTAGTTTATTAAATGTGATGGTTTTTGTTTTGACTAAGTAGGGCATTGTTGACTGCCTAACATCTTTGAAACATGTTTATTTTGAACAATATTTTTAGTTAAATGTTCTGGAAGATCTTGCTTTGGTTTCTACATCTGCAAATAAAACACAGACCGTTTAATGTCATTTTTTTTGGAAATGGCGTAATGTCATGTAACTGAATTTATATGCCTTAACAAAAGATTATGTAACTTGTTAATAAGAAAACAACTCCTTTCATATGAGTGTCACCGACACCTAATGAGAGGGGACTTGGGATTCGTTTTTATGAAGTAAATTTTATTTATTTTAACTTTTCTTATTGTTTAAACCCAGATTTGTTTAAATTTGGGATTAAAATTTTTTATAGGTGCAAGTCTCTATTGCTTCTTAAACTCATTTTTATTATTATATTTGAAATTTTTATGCAAATTTAGATGAGTGGGGAATGGTTGGGGTGGTGGAGAATGACCAATTCAATATCTCATGGTTTTATTATCTCGAGTATAGCAATGGACTTAGTTTAGCAATATTAATGGGCCATTGAGCCTTAACTTTAGAGGGTAGAATGGAGAGGGCATGTTGTACAAGTGTCACTGAATAGCTTAGAGGCACAAGCATGATCACTTGTGGTATGTAGATGTCGTACATGGCCAACAAGAGTGCAGAGACATTAAGTGAGAATCAATTATTCACAAGTCTTAGATCGACTTAGAAGAGTATTTATACTATACTCGAGACTTTTTTTTATTGATTTGATTTTAATTAGTGGATTTTATTTTTAGTTGGTGGGCTTCTTTTCATGGGAGTTGGCTCTAGTTTAAGTTGGGTTGGGGCATACATCTATTAGCAGGCCTAAGTTTTGATTTAATGGGTGTTGTTTTTTCATTGACCCAATTTAATGTACTTGGTGATGCCGGAGTTAGCCCAAACCACAATCAAAACGGAAATATTATTTCTGAAATTCAAATAGGTTACAATGATGGCTATTCGAGATAGGAAATAGATGACAACAAATATAAAAAGACACCATAGGGCGAGGACGAAGGTAGTGGATGGTGGCTGGACAACTGGTAAGGGTCAGATTAGAGGTGGTTGTGAGCGCAAGTGGGTTGGAAGTGGTTTTTGATAGCAGCTGGAAAGCCGGTGGATAGCAGGTACGAGTCGGATTTGAGGTGGTTGTGAGGGCAAGAGGGTTGGAAGTGGGTTTTGGTACCAGCTGGAAAGCTGGTGAAAGAAGTTGTGATGGTCTCCTGGTAGGTTAGAGGAGTAGGCGGCAGTTCTGTGAGGATGGGAGGAGGTTACAAGAGAAGCTGGAAGGTAGTTGTCGCAGGGAGGACAACAACTGACAGGAGGAAGGTTTGGGGGATGCAGTAGAGCTGAACTGCTGTCTTTGGGGTGAACTGTAGCAAGTACAGTGATGACGGCAGGGAGAAGAAGGTTGCGGGCAAGGGGGAGGTCGTGGATTATCACCGCCTCGGAGCGAGATACAACCGGATCACCACTCGTTCTCAGGGACAACCCTAGGAGGGAAAAGGGGGACGTTGATGGCTGTCTGAACAGAAATCTCAGCAAAAAATTGAGCCCTAACACATGAAACGACCTATTTATAATTAAAAGATAACTAGGAGGGATCCCCCTTGGGTGGTAGCAGCTCCCAGCCCTATATAGGGTCGGGTGGCTCAACCTCCCTACTAAACCAACACCCTTTTGCTGAACCATAGGCCGGTTCGGCTGTAGCAGCCCCGCGTCGGTCTCCTAGGGTTGGGGGAGCTTCGACTTCATTCATCGAAGCTTTTGATTCTTCGTCTGCAATCCTAACTCCACTTTAATGCCACTGTCGGTTGTATTGCCTCCCAAAGTAGTTGGCTTAACTTGATCTAAAGTGGCTCTTTGTAGTTAATCTTCTGTGCCTGGAATCAACATATCAATCCTATCATCATTTATCTTCACCAAAACTATTCCCAATGATGCTTCTTTGCTGGCAAGGGTACCCGTGATCTCATATTCCGCAGAAGGTACAAGGACGACGTATTTCCCCTCCTTGATGAAAGAGCAGGGGTTCCTGAACCCATCGTGCTAAGTCGTATGGTTGACGTCATAGTCTCCCCAATAATAGAGGGCAGGAATCCATGGGTGCCACATCACACCACTCTTGATCCTACAACTTGCTTCCAATCGAAAATCCCACCAGGTACCTCCTGTCAATGCTGACCCTGTTCTTCTTTAACCATGTCTGAGAATACCGCTGGAAGTGACACTGAGTCAAGATGACCAATTTCTCCACCATCTATGTAGACACCGCTTTCTCGTTGCTCCCTCTAGCGATGATGAGACTCCATATCTTCTTTAAAATTTCTTAAACACGTATTTTTGAATTCTTCATAAACGACATCATGTTCCTTTCCCTCGATCAAGCTTTCGATGATTATCTCCCTCTCCCTGGCGGCATGGCCAAGTTTTGGATTTGGGTAGTTGGAGCGAGTTAAGGGTGACTTAAAGTGAGAAAGAAAAATTTTAGGTGGAGATAGGTTTGGGGTATCACAAATGCTAGAAACCCTAGGATACGATTAGGATTAGGCTAGTTTTGATACTAAATGATACCAAAGTTAACTCAAATTATAATAAAAATTGAAATATTATTGCTGAAATTCAAGGTTACAATAAATGATACTAGAGTTAACTCAAATTATAATAAAAATTGAAATATTATTGCTGAAATTCAAATAGGTTACAATAACGACTCTCCAAAACAGGAAATAGATGACAACAAACATAAAAAGACACCATAGGGCAAGGACTAAGCTTGTAGATCGTGGCTGGACAACACGTAGGAGTCGGATTGGAGGTGGTTGCGAGGACGTAGGGTAGGAAGTGGGGGCAGCAGCTGGAAAGCCTGTGAAAGGAGTTGCGGTGGCTGTCCAGTAGGTTAGAGGAGTAGACTGCAGTTCTAGGAGGATGGGAGGAGGTTACGGGAGAACCTGGAAGGTGGTTGCTACAGGAAAGACAATAACTGAAGGGGGGAGGGTTCGGGTTTGCAACTGAGAAGAAGGGAAGGAGGAAGGTAATGGGAAGGTGGAAGTTTTGGGGCTGCAACAGACAGCAGAACTGTTGTCTTTGGGATGATTTGCAGCAAGTACAGCGAGAACGACAACGAGAGGGAGGTTGTGGGCAAGGAGGAGGTTGGGGATAATCACCACCTCGGAGCGAGATACAACCGGAGCACCGCTCGTCCTCGGATACAACCTTAGAACAAAAAAAAGAGACGTAGGTGGCTGTCCAAATATAAATCTCAGCAAAAACTAAACCCTAACAAAATAAACCTATTTATAATAAAAAAGATAACTAGGAGTGGTCTCCCTTGGGCGGCAACAACTCTCAACCCTAATTAGGGTTGGCCGGTTTAGCCTCCCTACTGAACCAACACCCCCTTACTGAATCATGGGTCGGTTTAGCTCTAGCAGCCCCACATCAGTTGGGCCTTACATCGTTGGGAGGTTTATATTTGTTCGTATGCGGCTTAAAATTATTGAAATGTTACCTTTTGATTTAATGTGCATATTAGCTTTGTGCCAATCCGAGTTTGTTGGGTAAGGGTTTACATCTTTTTTTTTTTGGAAAAAAGGCGGATGTTTATCATTTGGATTCTTAACTTATGTATGATATTCAGATTTAATTTACTTCAATTTAAAGTCTGGAGCTTATTGCTCTATTTATGAGTTGCTCAGATGGTTGTTGCTTATAGCTTTGACATCCTGGATAATCTTATATGAAACTAATGAGTCAGACATCAGATGCAACTCGATGGCTTTGTTGTAGTTTGTCCTTTCTTAACAATATTCAGATTTTGAGATGATTAACTAGAATCCTAGGATCTACTATGAATCAATATAACATCATATTTATGCACTTGGTCTATTATTCTAATCAGTCGGGTTGACACTATAAGCATTTTGATTAAAGCCTNTTATGGTAGTAAAATGCATCTTGAATGATTTAATATTTTGGCAGCTTTTTTATGCATTGCCCCCATTTTGCTATATTAACATACTTTTTATGAATGGAATGCTCCTTGTATTATCTTGAGGTCTCAATTTTTCTATCAAATAACCAAAACTCATGCTCTTCTTTTTTCTGTTGGTAGGATTTAAAAAAATACATTATTATTTTTTATTCATTGCTCTGAATTTCTCTCCTGTATTTGGCTAATGTAATATTGTTTGCATGTTTCAAAACTGTCATTTTAAAAGCTCCAAATTAGTAATAGTCTTAATAGATTAATCTCTTTTTTTTTAATAGGTAAGATGGACAATATCTTTTAAAATTATTCTGGTGGAATTCTTAGCATAGTTTTATTGATGTTACAAAATTAGACAATCATTATAAAATTCGATTACAAATTTTCCAATTAACCTTAATCTTTTGAATATATTAGAAACTTTGACTTGAAATTTTTCAAAAAGAAAATTTTAATTTGCCTTTAAAAAAAGAGGCTTGTAGAATTCGATTCCTTTTTTAATTTATTCAACTCTACTCTCTCTCTCTCTCTGTGTGTGTATATGTATGTGTGCATGTATAGAGCATCTTCTTTTGTTAATCAGATTGCAATATTGTTTCTTTTAATGGGAGATATGGATTCGAGCAATATTCATGGTACGAGCATGTGAAAGGAAGGGAATGAGACCATGCGAACTGTAGTTGATTCGACATTTGCTGTTGTCTTGAGTTTGAATTTTTTGTGGTGAGGTGTTTTGATGGCTTTGATGATTTATGTTTTGAATTCAAATTCATGGAGGCTTTTTCATCCAATTTTTTTGTTATTGTTTTTTGTTGTGGATACTTTTTCATCTAAAATCATGGGGGTTTTTTCTTTTGATACAGACATATAACCTTAAAGCTTTATTTTTTTTAAACAACTTTCTATAGTTAATTCTCTACTGAAGCAATACCCAAAGAAACTCTTAAGAAATTTGTCCAAATTTCTTCCCGAAAGGAACCCGTGTATGCTAGTTGTTAGTTTACTAGTAAAATTATGGTTCCATAAACTTTGCCAAGTGGAGTGATGGGTAATTTTAATATAATTGTAGTATAGCAGATAAATTATTAATAAATGTATGTTGAATGAAACTTATAGGAACCTAAATAATTTCTGATGTTCATGAAATTTTAATTAAAGTCATTATCCTTTATTATGTGATTAATGATAAAATTATCAAAGTATATAATTTTTAATATGATAACAAAATATAGTGTATTCGTAGAAAAATTTAGGTTAGATAAATTTTCAAAATATTTGTTAACAAGGTATCATGCTATATAATATTTGAAGTATATTTTCATTTATTTATAATAAAATCTCTTTGATTAACTTTCCTTTAAGATTTATGCAATCAGCCCTTGTGCCAATTGTTAGATCTTGAAATCTTGTCATTTTAACATAAAAATATTCTTAATAACTCTAAATTTTGATCTTCACAACTTGAGTCTATTTTATTGAATCTTTAGTTCACTGGAACATGCATTAATAAGCATGCTGAAATTTGCATCAAGATTTATTTACCGATTCTCAAATCTGTAACAGTTAAATATAGAAGTTTTTTTTTCAAGAATATGTTTATTATTATCAAAATGAGCTCATCAAACTAATGGGCTTATTGAGTCAACAAGCTCTAGATTTTGCAATTACATCAAGTTAAAATAAAATGGCTTTTCAATAATTCTAAATTTTGATCTTCATAACTCGGGCCACTAAATCATTGGATCATGCATTGATAAGCGTCCTAAAATTTGCANTTATAAATTTTGATCTTCATAACTCGGGCCACTAAATCATTGGATCATGCATTGATAAGCGTCCTAAAATTTGCATTGAGACCTATCCCACCTCTTCCAATTCTCAATGCCATAACACTTAATATAAACGTTAGTATTTTCAAACCTATGTAGTAATCAAAAGCTCATCACCAGATGGGCTCTAGGTTTAGGAGATGGAAACTTCATTTCAATGTAACAATCATACATATAGAATTTGAAATTTATTTAGATGCAAATTGACTTGAACACCTATGAAAAATCTAAAACAAAATTAAAGATGAGAAATTAGAAAAGATGGACATAACTGCAGAGGAGATACTAGGAAAAAGAAATATTCGTAGATGGCAAGCCTCTCGCTCAAAGACAAGGATCAGCTGTCTTGAAATGCTCAAGTTCCACTCTTGATCTAGGATTAAAATTCCAAACGTGATAAAGAAGAGGGATCTTCATGTAGATACGAAGTTTATTCATTACAGTAACTTTTTTCTTGCCCAGGGCACCTCATATATAGATGGAAGGCAGTGATAATGAAGATGTGTAAGAAATAAAACTACCTAACTGTAATGACATTAAGTAAAATATCTCTAACCAGAAAAGAATAATGATTATATTGTTCCGTAAGATGTCAAATGGTTTAGACAACATAGATAATTGTTGAAATGTCTTCTGGAAGACTTAAACATGAAAAGTAAATGGATGGGCTAGACTCCAAGTCTAACTGATGCCATAAGCTGGCATATTAGGCTTCCTTTAAGCTCAACATTTAAATTGAACATCTATAATGTCCTCTTACTCCATCCACTCATAATAGTTTTGATTCAGTTGATATATAGCTCTTCAACTAACAAAGGCAATTATATTGGAGCAATGATCAATTGTTTTTATAAGTTGTTATTATTTTCTTCTTGTGCAAGGTTTTCTATGTCCTAAAATTTTATAACCCGCTTTTCTTATGACTTTCGAGTTCTATGTTTGTATGTTGATGTTTCATAGCTACATCTACTCTTCAAATTATTTGGCCTGCGTTGTTTAGGCCTTTCATCTAGATAATTCAGTTATTTTGTTTGGCATCAAAATTAGTTCTCTGTGTTTCTTAACGTGTTCTTGTGCAATATTTTAACAGAAGTTGGAGAAACTTAAAGACGATGGGCTAATTGAGAAACCTTTTGAGAGGAAACAATTGAAAATCAGATTTCCTGAAAGGGGGAGGAGTGGACGGACAGTTTTGACAATAAAGAATCTTGATTTTGGCTTTGGAGATGAGGTTAAATTAAATTGTTTACTGCTGCAAAATGTTTTTATTCTATATGTTCATTGGAAAAATTCACCGAAAATATTATTCATGTTGAGTTATGATTTTTTCTAATGGATTATTACAGATTCTTACATATAATTTTGTGAATTTGACATGGGGCATCGTCCTGTTCTTTTAACAGATGCTGTTTAAGAAGGCAAATCTTATTGTTGAGAGAGGTGAAAAAATAGCAATTATAGGTCCAAATGGATGTGGAAAGAGTACCTTACTCAAACTAATAATGGGACTTGAGAAGCCCAGTGGTGGTGAAATCTTACTTGGAGAGCANAATCCCCCGTGCTAACTTATTTATTATATGAATTTATACTACCTATTATTATAATTTTTTCCTCATTATCGAGGTTATTCATTTTTACTACATATTTCTGAATTGTTCTATTCTTTTTCCATTATATAGGCAAATATATGCTTTCAATTAAAAAATAATTCAGCATTACAAATCTCTCCCTACTAGTATGATATCAAAGCCAATCTATTTTTCTATCTTATAATGGCCTTTCGATCAACTCTATAGTCTCCTTGCTCAACACATGACTTGTCAATACCCTTCTATGCTTCCTCGCCGCACTAGAGTCACAATTCAATCCGCTGCATGCTAAGGAACGACAAGAATTTTGTCGGTTCATCTACTAACTTTTTGTCAAGGGCTATGTAGTCTTACATGCGGCTTCCTCTTCCTCCTATGCGACCTTCCTTATCAATCCTTGCCTCGCAACACTCACATTTCTCTCATCGATCGACATATTGCAAGTCGCAAGGGCCTACTGCTGATAACACACATCTTGGTTCCTATTCAAATCTTCAATCCGTGCCTCGCAAAACCCATGAACAATATTCTCCCAACACTTGTGATATCTAGGAAGTAAAATCTTTAATTACTATATCTTTGATGTCACTATTATTTTCAAACTCAAGTTAATATCTTCTATATTATCTTATGCTTATGGTGAAGTATGGCCATATCTAAATTATCACGTGCTAACTTATTATTATTATTATAATATTTCCTCATATCCATGAAATTTTCTTTTGTTATCTTTTTCTTAATCATTTTTTTCATTTTTGCATTATTTTAGCACATAAATGCTTCTCCTAAAATGGAAATTAAACAAATATCTGGTGCTTAACCGTATCCTCTCGCTTCAAATTAGAAAAAAAGATATTGTGATAAATATCAAAGTGCTAGTTTGAGAAATCATTAAATGATAGTTTTAAAAATTTAATGAACAAAACAATGAGATATATTATAGATTTATTAAAAAAATAAATAATAAAGGCAGCTAACTTTGGAGAATATGTAAAAATGTGAAGCTTTGATTCAAAATGACTATTGAAATTTGGAGAAATGCAAGTGATTTTGTTGTGGCATGATTAACAAATCATTTAAATGGAATTTGAAGACTAGGGCTTGTTTGAGACAACTTTTAACTGCTCTGCGTTTCAAACTGTCATGACAGCTCCTTTTGGGGAACCATTTTCTTGCTGTTTTCTATAATTTTTTATGGTAAGAAGTTGCTTTTTTCAATGTGAACTGTTAAAGTGTGGTGGCTATAAAGAACCTGTTGTCTAATTTTTTGGAATAAATATATATTTATAATTCATATCACAACTTTTTAAGAAGTTGTTTTCACCTCTACAAGATCTTAACTAGTAAGAAGCTTTTTAATATGAGTGTTTAAGAACCAAGAAGATCTACGAAATTATGATAATTATATATGAATCAAATTTGAGTCGGATCCTAAAGTTTTGGGAGAGGAAAATGGGACATAGAAAACTTGCATGAATATCAAAGCGGAAATTCAGTTTTTACTAGGAAGATCAATTATGAAAATAATTTTTGAGTTATAACTTATGATAATTAATGAAAAAATAAATAATCGGTCTTCTATTATTTCAATTAATCTTGAGTATGCATATGATCACATATCAAGATGATTTTATTTGCATTAAAGAAATAGCTTGTTGAATGATGAAGTTATTATATAGCAATAATAGTAATAATGATGATGATGATGACGACAACGACGACGATGCTAAAATTACCTATAATTGTCGCCAAGGTGTTTTCAATTATAATAGGATTACCTTAATCATCAAATTTGTTCAAAATTGCATAATATGAGGCACGCCTAAGGCCCGTCTTAGTATTTTTTATAAAACAACTGTAACTAAGCATCTCATTGTTTCAAGGTGAGGCACATGCCTCACTCAAGTCGAGGCATGCCTCGCCTCAGAAAAAGCCTCAAATGTTTTAGTCTATCTTTGATTTTTAAAGAAAATTAAAAATAATATCAATATATCTTATCTATTAACCCCTACACCTCACAAACTAAATAACAAGAAATAAAAAGAAAATGCATCCATAAAAATGTCGGTAGTTAAAANATCGTGTCTAATGATCAATGTTGCTGACAATTTATTATATTTGATAAAAAAATAAAGTATGCTTAATAAAGTATTTTAATATAATTGTTTTTTCTTTTGTTGGTCTTTAAGCTTTTTATGTAATACATATAATATTATTCTTCACTTTTGGATATGGACATCGTGTGTTTTGATTACACATTTTACATTTAATATTTTTTAAAAATCTTATCCATATCACACCGTGTCTTGCTTTTTATAGTTTTGCCTCTTCGGGGTTATGTTCATGTCTCGTGTATGTGTTGGTATTTCATAGCTTGATAGCTTTATCTTAAATTATGATCGTATTTTCACACTTACAATATCTTGATCCAAGTGTTATATAAATCTCATTGATGTTGTCATAACTATTTAATATATTTTTTTGTCCTTCTTTTTTACTTATTATGCAAAGCATTAACTATAATATTGATTATGTCTACTGCCTACTTTGCAAAGCTTGTATCTTATACTTATTGTATGTTACAATAAGTTTTCTTATTCACCTTTTAAACCATTTTAGTTATCTCAAAATTTGTATGTAACTTCTCATGCCACCTCCGTTTCTGTTATATTCAGTCAATTTCTAGTCTCTCTTTGAATTTATGGGACTTTAAGTTAACTAGGCATTTTATCCCACAACCAATCTATTTAATTTTGAAACTCTATTTTTCTGCATTTATCCTTCATCTTTGAAAGAAGAACTTTTCATATTTTAAGTTTATGCAATAGGATCATCTAATTTATTTCTTTTTATTAAGCTATATATTTTAATAGTTATAATCATTATTGTTGTTCTATATTTTGTTGTCAAACTTTCCTTTGAGTTTCGTTTATTGCATTAAAATTATTTTTTGTTTTCATTCTAAACAATGAGAAGTTTGTCTCTAGTTTTGTGGTACAACCTTAATGTATCTAAGGGCTCTTCTCAATTATAAAATATCTCTTATTTCTTGTAAGAATATTTGTTACTATTGATTGTATCTTCTTTCTTATCTGTTATTTCATTTTTCATCTCAAATTCTACATAACTCATCCCACTAGAACCCACATTTCAATTTAAGTCACTGCTAATATTTATCATCTCTACTATNCTGTAAGAATATTTGCTACTATGAATTGTATCTTCTTTCTTATCTGTTATTTCATTTTTCATCTCAAGTTCTACATAACTCATCCCACTAGAACCCACATTTCAATTTAAGTCACTGCTAATATTTATCATCTCTACTATAGAATTTTTTTTGCTAGTAATTCATCAACTTTTTTTCAAAATTAATTTTTCAAAAATTTCATATTTTTTTCTCTTGAAGCAAAGTACGAACCTCATTTTCAGAATTCTCAGCAAAGGTTAGCTTTTAAATTAATTCCCACCGGTAACTGCATTTTGGTCATTAACGCTTCTAAAATATTAACAGTATTAGATCTTTACCTTTATTTTATTTTCTTGTGAACATGCCACATCAATTCTTTTTCTAATAATTATGTTCCTGNCCCACCGGTAACTGCATTTTGGTCATTAACGCTTCTAAAATATTAACAGTAGTAGATCTTTACCTTTATTTTATTTTCTTGTGAACATGCCACATCAATTCTTTTTCTAATAATTATTTCCTGTCATATAATTCAAGGACCCCATATTTCATGTAGCATATTTTTTCCTATTTTTAGACCATCAGACCCNTAGACCATCAGACCCTTGCTCACTTCTATCACAATTGGCATAAATTTTGGCAAGTTCCTCGCGATGATGTCTTAGCCAACCCTTGATCACTTCTTGGTCAAAATGGGTCAAGTTATAATATAGAGTTGATTTTCTAGTTAGCCCTTGCCAAATGCCAACATTTTTTACAATCATGTATGGTAATGGTATGCCATGTTTTTAACAATTCTGTAGAGCATTTACTACGTCGATTTCTATTCATTTCATGAATTTTAGCATAACATTGTGATTGGTTATAAACCTAACATCAGTCAGTTAGGCTTTTACATTTAGGCTCACTGGTAGTAGTTTTCAAGCTTTTAAATATAAAAGAATATACAGTTAGTTCATTAAGGTTTTTTTATACAATTTTTTTGAGCAGGCATGCCTATTCTACAGACATTTTTCATAATTGGTGACCTGAATTAATGTCTAAAATACAATTTTAAATAAAGACTTGAGCGTCATGAAATTATTAAAGATGCAAAATTTTAGCTAATAAATCTTCATTTTGGCAAACTTTATGAAGACCTACGGTAATCAAGTATAATAAACACTTCTGCTCCGATTCCCATGTACCATGATATGATTTGCATTGTTATTATTTTTTATGATTTCAACTGGTAGATTCTGTTCTTTACTTCATCTTTTTGGAGGATCCTTGAGCATGAATTGTGCTAAGATTCACTTGATTGTGTATAATAGTCTCATATCATAGTTGTGATAAAAATTGCGTTTCTAATATATAACTAGTGACCCTTGATCAGATAGCTTGAGGTTTTATGTTGATGGATGTCCTTTGCTAGTATATTTGGTTCAAGCTGTAACGCCACTCTCTCAATTGGCGGGGTATTCATGTTGGTGGTTTGACTATGATTTGGTTCATATGGTTTATGACTCATGGGTTTTCTAACTTCCACTATGGTTTAGTGAAGTTCAAGAGCGGGTGAATCCTATGAGTTCTTGCTGCATGAGCCACATAACATTTGATAGCATTAAATGGCTTTCATTTGAGATTAAGTGATCATTGATGTGGAAGACTCTCATGTAAGAGGGAAGAGAGGTATACTGTCAAGATCCATATGAGAATGATGAATAATTGTAAAAAATAAAATAGTAGTTGAGTTCCTAAAATTATAGTGGTGTCTCTTATCCATTGGCCTAAGTTTTTGGGTTGTTGGTTATCATATCGTACTGTTGAGCTCAGCTTGGCCCCACACATTCAATCTCCTAGTAGGTAACTAAGACGTATATTTTTTAAATGTAAGATATTTATTTGTGGAAATTTCTTTCTTTTTTTTTATTCTTCTGGTTGTTGTTGCTATGTGTTGATATGCCATTTTATTTATTTTTTGTTGGAGCTATAACATGCACTATCTAGAGGCTACTGCTCCTACGTAGTTATTGAAATTAAACCAATGATCAATAATGGTGTTTGGTAATGACCGATGCATTGTGATTCGTAACTTGTTTTGCTATATTTTAAGTCATTTTTGGCTCAAACCGGTATAGCATCTTATTGGTTTTGAGGATTTATGTATGTGATGGCACTGCATGTTTTATTTCTTACGTGGGTGCTTCTATATGAATGAATGATGTGTCCTCTTCTATATCTTCTGTTACTTGTATTTTGTGCTCTTTATATTCACTGACACCAAAAATATTGTAGGAACCTGATCTTCTACTTCTTGATGAGCCAACTAATCACCTTGATCTTGACACCATCGAGTGGTTGGAAGATTATCTAAATAAGCAAGATGTTCCTATGGTCATCATATCTCATGACAGAGCTTTCCTCGATATACTTTGCACAAAGATTGTGGAAACGGATATGGGAGTATCCAGGACTTTTGTAGGGAACTATTCCCAGTACTTGCTATCAAAAGCAACATGGGTAGAAACACAATATGCAGCTTGGGAAAAACAACAGAAAGAGATTGAACACACGAAGGATTTAATAAGTAGATTGGGAAGTGGAGCTAATTCTGGACGTGCTTCCAGTGAAGAAAAGGTATGACTAAAAAACAGTTTTTAATGTAGTAATTTATTAAATATGATGGTTTTTGTTTTGACTTAGAAGGGCATTGTTGACTTCCAAACATCTTTGAAACATGTTTATTTTGAACAATTTTTTTAGTTAAATGTTCTGGAAGATTTTGGTTTGGTTTCTACATCTGCAGATAAAACACAGACCGTTTAATGTCATGTAAACTGAATTTATATGCCTTAACAAAAGATTATGTAACTTGTTAATATCAAAACAACTCCTTTCCTACGAGTGTCACCGACACCTAATGAGAGGGGACTTGGGATTCGTTTTTATGAAGTAAATTTTATTTATTTTAACTTTTCTTATTGTTCAAACCAGATTTGTTTGAATTCGGGATTAAAATTTTTTATAGGCGCAAGTCTCCATTGCTTCTTAAACTCATTTTTATTATTATATTTGAAATTTTGATGCAAATTTAGATGAGTGGGGAATGGTTGGGGTGATGGAGAATGACCAATTCAATATCTCATGGTTTTATTATCTCGAGTATAGCAATGGACCTAGTTTAGCAATATTAATGGGCCAATGAGCCTTAACTTTAGAGGGTAGAATGGAGAGGGCATGTTGTACAAGTGTCACTGAATAGCTTAGAGGCACATGCATGATCACTTGTGGTATGTAGATGTCGTACATGACCAACAAGAGTGCAGAGACATTATGTGAGAATCAATTATTCACAAGTCTTAGCTCGACGTAGAAGAGTATTTATACTATACTCGAGACTTTTTTTTATTGATTTGATTTTAATTAGTGAATTTTATTTTTANACATGATCACTTGTGGTATGTAGATGTCGTACATGGCCAACAAGAGTGCAGAGACAATAAGTGAGAATCAATTATTCACAAGTCTTAGCTCGACTTAGAAGAGTATTTATACTATACTCGAGACTTTTTTTTATTGATTTGATTTTAATTAGTGAATTTTATTTTTAGTTGGTGGGCGACTTTTCATGGGAGTTGGCTCTAGTTTAAGGGGTTGGGGCATACATCTATTAGCAGGCCTAAGTTTTGATTTAATAGGTGTTGTTTCTTCATTGACCCAATTTAATGTACTTGGTGATGCCGGAGTTAGCCCAAACCACAATCAAAATGGAAATATTATTTCTGAAATACAAATAAGTTACAATGATGGCTTTTCGAAATAGGAAATAGATGACAAAAAACATAAAAAAAGACACCATAGGGCGAGGACGAGGTAGTGGATGGTGGCTGGACAACAGGTAAGGGTCAGATTGGAGGTGGTTGTGAGGGGCATGTGGGTTGGAAGTGGTTTCTGATAGCAATTGGAAAGCCGGTGGATAGTAGGTACGAGTCGGATTTGAGGTGGTTGTGAGGGCAAGAGGGTTGTAAGTGGGTTCTGGTAGCAGCTGGAAAGATGGTGAAAGAAGTTGTGATGGTCTCCTGGTAGGTTAGAGGAGTAGGCGGCAGTTCTGGGAGGATGGGAGGAGGTTGCGGGAGAACCTGGAAGGTAGTTGCCACAGGGAAGACAACAACTGACAGGAGGAGGGTTGGGGGTTGCAGCTAGGAAGGAGGGAGGAAGGTAATGGAAAGGAGGAAGGTTTGGGGGCTGCAGTAGATAGCTGAACTGCTGTCTTTGGGGTGAACTGTAGCAAGTAAGGTGATGAAGGCAGCGAGAGGAAGGTTGCGGACAAGGGGGAGGTCGTATATAATCACCGCCTCGGAGCGAGATACAACCGGATCACCACTCGTCCTCAGGGACAACCCTAGGAGAGAAAAGGGGGACGTTGATGGCTGTCTGAATAGAAATCTCAGTAAAAACTGAGCCCTAACACCTGAAACGACCTATTTATTATTAAAAGATAACTAGGAGGGATCCTCCTTGGGTGGTAGCAGCTCCCAACCCTATATAGGGTCGGGTGGTTCAACCTCCCTACTAAACCAGCACACCATTGCTGAACCATAGGCCGGTTCAGCTGTAGCAACCCCGCGTCAGTCTCCTAGGGTTGGGGTAGCTTTGACTTCATTCATCGAAGCTTTTGATTCTTCGTCTGCAATCCTAACTCCACTTTAATACCACTGTTGGTTGTATTGCCTCCCAAAGTAGTTGGCTTAACTTGATCTAAAGTGGGGGTAACATTAGCATTCCTGAACGGTGATGACCATGGTGGTAAGCTATCTGTTTTGCTATCTTGCAACGCTTTTTGTAGTTAATCTTCTGTGTATGGAATCAACGTATCAATCCTATCAGCATTTATCTTTACCAAAACTATTTCCAATGATGCTTCTTTGTTGGAAAGGGTAACTGTGATCTCATATTCCGCAGAAGGTAGAAGGACGGTAGATTTCCCCTCTTTGATGAAAGAGTAGGGGTTCCTGAACCCATCGTGCTAAGTCGTATGGTTGACTTCATAGTCTCCCCAATAATAGAGGGCAGGAATCCATGGGTGCCACATCACACCACTCTTGATCCTACAACTGGCTTCCAATCGAAAATCCTACTAGGTACCTCCTGTCAATGCTGACCCTGTTCTTCTTTAACCACGTCTGAGAATATAGCTGGAAGTGACTCTGAGTCAAGATGCCCAATTTCTCCACCATCTATGTAGACACCGCTTTCTCGTTGCTCTCTCCATCGATGATGAAATTACATATCTTCTTTAAAAATTTATTAAACACGTATTTCTGAATTCTTCATAAACGACATCATGTCCCTTTCCCTCAATTGGGCTTCCGACGATTATCTCCCTCTCCCTGGCGGCATGGCTAAGTTTTGGATTTGGGTAGTTGGAGCGAGTTAAGGGTGACTTAAAGTGAGAAAGAAAAATTTTAGGTGGAGATAGGTTTGGGGTATGACGGATGCTAGAAACCTTAGGATAAGATTATGATTAGGCTAGTTCTGATACCAAATGATACCAGACTTTACTCAAATTATAATAAAAATTGAAATATTATTGCTGAAATTCAAATATGTTACAATAACGACTCTCCAAAACAGGAAATATATGACAACAAGCATAAAAAGACACCATAGGGCAAGGACTAAGGTGGTAGATCATGGCTGGACAACAGGCAGGAGTCGGATTGGAGGTGGTTGCGAGGGCGTCGGGTGGGAAGTGGGTTCTGGCAGCAGCTGGAAAGCCGGTGAAAGGAGTTGTGGTGGCTGTCCAGTAGGTTAGAGGAGTAGACTGCAGTTCTAGGAGGATGGGAGGAGGTTACGAGAGAACATGGAAGGTGGTTGCTACAGGGAAGACAATAGCTGAAGGGGGGAGGGTTGGGGTTTGCAACTGAGAAGAAGGGAAGGAGGAAGGTAATGGGAAGGTGGAAGTTTTGGGGCTGCAACAGGNATGGAAGGTGGTTGCTACAGGGAAGACAATAGCTGAAGGGGAGAGGCTTGGGGTTTGCAACTGAGAAGAAGGGAAGGAGGAAGGTAATGGGAAGGTGGAAGTTTTGGGGCTGCAACAGGCAGCAGAACTGCTGTCTTTGGGATGATTTGCAGCAAGTACAGCGACAACGACAATGAGAGGGAGGTTGTGGGCAAGGAGGAGGTTGGGGATAATCACCACCTCGGAGCGAGATACAACCGGAGCACCGCTCGTTCTCGGATACAACCCTAGAACGAAAAAAAAGGGACGTAGGTGGCTGTCCAAATAGAAATCTAAGTAAAAACTAAACCCTAACAAAATAAACCTATTTATAATAAAAAAAGATAACTAGGAGTGGTCTCCCTTGGGCGGCAACACCACTCTCAACCCTAATTAGGGTCGGTCGGTTTAGCCTCCCTGCTGAACCAGCACCGCCTTACTGAATCATGGGTCGGTTTAGCCCTAGCAGCCCCGCATTAGTTGGGCCTTACGTCGTTGGGAGGTTTATATTAGTTCGTATGTGGCTGAAAATTATTGAAATGTTACCTTTTGATTTAATGTGCATATTAGCTTTGTGCCAATCCGAGTTTGTTGGGTAAGAGTTTACATCTTTTTTTTTTTTTTGGAAAAAAGGCGGATGTTTACCATTTGGATTCTTAACTTATGTATTATATTCAGATTTAATTTGCTTCAATTTAAAGTCTGGAGCTTATTGCTCTATTTATGAGTTGCTTAGATGGTTGTTGCTTATAGCTTTGACATTCTGGATAATCATATATGAAACTAATGACTCAGACATCAGATGCAACTCGATGGTTTTGTTGTAGTTTGTCCTTTCTTAACAATATTGAGATTTTGAGATGATTAACTAGAATCCTAGGATCTACTAGGAATCAATATAACATCATATTTATGCACTTGGTCTATTATTCTAATCAGTTGGGTTGACACTATAAGCATTTGGATTAAAGCCTTATGGACAATTTGATAATTTAGCACCATTGGAATGATATTATGTTTTTGTTGGCGGNCTTAATGGGTGTTGTCTTTTCATTGACCCAATTTAATGTACTTGGTGATGCCAGAGTTAGCCCAAACCACAGTCAAAATGGAAATATTATTTCTGAAATACAAATAGGTTACAATGTTGGCTCTTCGAAATAGGAAATAGATGACAACAAACATAAAAGGACACCATAGGGCGAGGACGAAGGTAGTGGATGGTGGCTGGACAACAGGTAAGGCTCAGATTGGAGGTGGTTGTGAGGGGAATGTGGGTTGGAAGTGGTTTCTGATAGCAGCTGGAAAGCCGGTGGATTGCAGGTACGAGTCGGATTTTAGGTGGTTGTGAGGGCAAGAGGGTTGGAAGTGGGTTCTGGTAGCAGCTGGAAAGCTGGTGAAAGAAGTTTTGATGGTCTCCTGGTAGGTTAGAGGAGTAGGCGGCAGTTCTGGGAGGATGGGAGGAGGTTACGGGAGAACCTGGAAGGTAGTTGCCGCAAGGAAGACAACAACTGGCAGGAGGAGGGTTGGGGGTTGCAGCTAGGTAGGAGGGAGGAAGGTAATGGAAAGGAGGAAGGTTTGGGGGCTGCAGTAGATAGCTGAACTGCTGTCTTTGGGGTGAACTGTAGCAAGTACGGTGATGCTAGCAGCGAGAGGAAGGTTGCGGGCAAGGGGGAGGTCGTGTATATTAACCGCCTTGGAACGAGATACAACCGAATCACCTCTCATCCTCAGGGACAACCCTAGGAGGGAAAAGGGGGACGTTGATGGCTGTCTGAATAGAAATCTCAGCAAAAACTGAGCCTAACACCTGAAACGACCTATTTATAATTAAAAGATAACTAGGAGGGATCCCCCTTGAGTGCTAGCGGCTCCCAGCCCTATATAGGGTCGGGTGGTTCAACCTCCCCACTAAACCAACACACCTTTGCTGAACCATAGGCCGGTTCAGCTGTAGCAACCCCGCGTCGGTTTCCTAAGGTTAGGGGAGCTTCGACTTCATTCATCGAAGCTTTTGATTCTTCGTCTGCAATCCTAACTCCACTTTAATACCACTGTCGGTTGTATTGCCTCCCAAAGTAGTTGGCTTAACTTGATCTAAAGTGGGGGTAACGTTAGCATTCCTGAACGGTGATGACCATGGTGGTAAGCTATCTGTTGTGCTATCCTACAACGCTCTTTGTAGTTAATCTTCTGTGTCTGGAATCAATGTATCAATCCTATCAACATTTATCTTTACCAAAACTATTTCCAATGATGCTTCTTTGTTGGCAAGGGTACCAGTGATCTCATATTCCGCAGAAGGTAGAAGGATGGTGTATTTCCCCTCTTTGATGAAAGAGTAGGGGTTCCTGAACCCATCGTGCTAAGTCCTATGGTTGACTTCATAGTCTCCCCAATAATAGAGGACAGGAATCCATGGGTGCCACATCACACCACTCTTGATCCTACAAGTGGCTTCCAATCGAAAATCCTACTAGATACCTCCTGTCAATGCTGACCCTGTTCTTCTTTAACCACGTCTGAGAATACGACTGGAAGTGACTCTGAGTCAAGATGCCCAATTTCTCCACCATCTATGTAGACACCGCTTTCTCGTTGCTCCCNAGTCTTAATAAATTAATCTCTTTTTTTTGAATAAGTAAGATGGACAATATCTTTTAAAATTATTCTGGTGGAATTCTTAGCATAGTTTTATTGATGTTACAAAATTNCATTGCTCTCAATTTCTCTCCTGTATTTGGCTAATGTAATATTGTTTGCATGTTTCAAAACTGTCATTTTAAAAGCTCCAAATCAGTTAAGTCTTAATAAATTAATCTCTTTTTTTTGAATAAGTAAGATGGACAATATCTTTTAAAATTATTCTGGTGGAATTCTTAGCATAGTTTTATTGATGTTACAAAATTAGACAATCATTTTAAAATTCGATACAAATTTTCCAATTAACCTTAATCTTTTGAATATATTAGAAACTTTGACTTGAAATTTTTCAAAAAGAAAATTTTAATTTGCCTTTAATAAAAGAGGGGCTTGTAGATGTTTGATTCCTTTTTTTAATTTATTCTACTCTACTCTCTCTCTCTCTCTCTCTCTTTGTGTATATATGTAAGTGTGCATGTATAGGGCATCTTCTTTTGTTAATCAGATTGCAATATTGTTTATTTTTAATGGGAGATATGGATTCGAGCAATATTCATGGTACGAGCATGTGAAAGGAAGGGAATGAAACCATGTGAAAGGAAGGGAATGTGACCATGTGAACTGTAGTTGGTTGGGCATTTGCTGTTGTCTTGAGTTTGAATTTTTTGTGGTGAGGTGTTTTGATGGCTTTGCTGATTTAGGTTTTGAATTCAAATTCATGGAGGCTTTTTCATCCAAATTTTTTGTTATTGTTTTTTGTTGTGGATACTTTTTCATCTAAAATCATGGAGGTTTTTTCTTTTGATACGGACATATAACCTTAAAGCTTTATTTTTTTTAAACAACTTTCTATAATAAATTCTCTGCTGAAGCAATACCCAAAGAAACTCTTAAGAAATTTGTCCAAATTTCTTCCCAAAAGGAACCCGTGTAAGCTAGTTGTTAGTTTACAAGTAAAATTATGGTTCCATAAACTTTGCCAAGTGGAGTGATGGGTAATTTTAATATAATTGTAGTATAGCAGNGTTAATTCCCTACTGAAGCAATACCCAAAGAAACTTTTAAGAAATTTGTCCAAATTTCTTCCCAAAAGGAACCAGCGTAAGCTAGTTGTTAGTTTACAAGTAAAATTATGTTTCCATAAACTTTGCCAAGTGGAGTGATGGGTAATTTTAATATCATTGTAGTATAGCAGATATATTATTAATAAATGTATATTGAATGAAACTAATAGGATCTTAAATAATTTATGATGTTTATGAAATTTTATATAAAGTTATTATCCTTTATTATGTGGTTAATGATAAAATTATCAAAGTATATCATTTTTAATATGATAACAAAATATAATGTATTCGTAGAAAAATTTAGGTTAGATAAATTTTTAAAATATTTGTTAACAAGGTATCATGCTATATAATATTTAAAGTATATTTTCATTTATTTATAATAAAATCTCTTTAATTAACTTTCCTTTAGGATTTGTGCAATCAGCCCTTATGCCAATTGTTAGATCTTGAAATCTTGTCATTTTAACATAAAAATATTCTTAATAACTCTAAATTTTGATCTTCACAACTTGAGTCTATTTTATTGAATCTTTAGTTCACTAGAACCTGCATTAATAAGCATGCTGAAATTTGCATCAAGATTTATTTACCGATTCTCAAATCTGTAACAGTTAAATATAGAAGTTTTTTTTTTTTTTTCAAGAATATGTTTATTATTATCGAAATGAGCTCATCAAACTAATGGGCTTATTGAGTCAACAAGCTCTAGATTTTGCAATTACATCAAGTTAAAATAAAACGGCTTTTCAATAAATATAAATTTTGATCTTCATAACTCGGGCCACTAAATCATTGGATCATGCATTGATAAGCGTCCTAAAATTTGCATTGAGACCTATCCCACCTCTTCCAATTCTCAATGCCATAACACTTAATATAAACGTTAGTATTTTCAAACCTATGTAGTAATCAAAAGCTCATCACCAGATGGGCTCTAGGTTTAGGAGATGAAACTTCATTTCAATGTAACAATCATACATATAGAAATTGAAATTTATTTAGATGCAAATTGACTTGAACGCCTATGAAAAATCTAAAACAAAATTAAAGATGAGAAATTAGAAAAGATGGGCATAACTGCAGAGGAGATATTAGGAAAAAGAAATATTCGTAGATGGCAAGCCTCTCGTTCAAATAAAAGGATCAGCTGTCTTGAAATGCTTAAGTTCCACTCTTGATCTAGGATTAAAATTTCAAACGTGATAAAGAAGAGGGATCTTCATGTAGATAAGAAGTTTATTCATTACAGTAACTTTTTTCTTGCCCAGGGCACCTCATATATAGATGGAAGGCAGTGATAATGAAGATGTGTAAGAAATAAAACTACCTAACTGTAATGACATTAAGTGAAATATCTCTAACCAGAAAAGAATAATGATTATATTGCTCCGAAAGGTGTCAAATGGTTTAGACAACATAAATAATTGTTGAAATGTCTTCTGTAAGACTTAAACATGAAAAGCAAATGGATGGGCTAGACTCCAAGTCTAACTGATGCCATAAGCTGGCATATTAGGCTTCCTTTAAGATCGACATTTAAATTGAACATCTATAATGTCCTTTTACTCCATCCACTCATAATAGTTTTGATTCAGTTGATATATAGCTCTTCAACTAACAAAGGCAATTAAATTTGAGCAATGATCAATTGTTTTTATATGCGTAAGGTTATTATTATTTTCTTCTTGTGCAAGGTTTTCTACGTCCTAAAATTTTATTACCCGCTTTTCTTATGACTTTCGAGTTATATGTTTGTATGCTGATGTTTCATAGCTACATCTACTCTTTCAAATTATTTGGCCTGCGTTGTTTAGGCCTTTCATCTAGATATTTCAGTTATTTTGCTTGGCATCAAAATTAGTTCTCTGTGTTTCTTAATGTGTTCTTTGATTCAATATTTTAACAGAAGTTGGAGAAACTTAAAGATGATGGGCTAATTGAGAAACCTTTTGAGAGGAAACAATTGAAAATCAGATTTCCTGAAAGGGGGAGGAGTGGACGGACAGTCTTGACAATAAAGAATTTTGATTTTGGCTTTGGAGATGAGGTTAAATTAACTTGTTTACTGCTGCAAATGTTTTTATTCTATATGTTCATTGGAAAAATTCACCAAAAATATTATTCATGTTGAGTTATGATTTTTTCTAATGGATTATTACAGATTCTTACATATAATTTTGTCAATTTGACATGGGGCATCGTCCTGTTCTTTTAACAGATGCTGTTTAAGAAGGCAAATCTTATTGTTGAGAGAGGTGAAAAAATAGCAATTATAGGTCCAAATGGATGTGGAAAGAGTACCTTACTCAAACTAATAATGGGACTTGAGAAGCCCAGTGGTGGTGAAATCTTACTTGGAGAGCACAATGTTTTGCCAAACTATTTTGAGCAGAACCAGGTATTTATTTTTGTTCTAGTTTAAGAAATTAGGTTATTCTGTTATTACATTTTATTTAAAGCATTTAAAATTGTCTAGAAAATTACTAAGTTATACATTAGAAATGCTACTACATCTAAGTTATCCCCCGGGCTAACTTATTTATTATATGAATTTATGCTACCTATTATTATAATTTTTTCCTCATTATCGAGGTTATTCATTTTGACTACATATTTCTGAATTGTTCTATTCTTTTTCCATTATATAGGCAAATATATGCTTTCAATTAAAAAATAATTCAGCATTACAAATCTCTCCCTACTAGTATGGTATCAAAGCCAATCTATTTTTCTATCTTATTGTGGCCTTCCGATCAACTTTATAGCCTCCTTGCTCAAGACATGGCTTGTCAATACCCTTCTATGCTTCCTCGCCACACTAGAATCACAATTCAATCCGCTGCATGCTAAGGAATGACAAGAATTTTGTCGGTTCATCTACTAAGTTTTTGTCAAGGGCTATGTAGTCTTGCATGCGGCTTCCTCTTCCTCCTATGTGACCTTCCTTATCAATCCATGCCTCGCAACACTCACATTTCTCTCATCGATCGACATATTGCAAGTCGCAAGGGCCTACTGCTGAAAACACACATCTTGGTTCCTATTCAAATCTTCAATCTGTGCCTCGCAAAACCCATGAACAATATTCTCCCAACACTCGTGATATCTAGGAAGTAAAATCTTTAATTACTATATCTTTGATGTCACTATTATTTTCAAACTCAAGTTAGTATCTTCTATATTATCTTATGCTTATGATGAAGTATGGCCATATCTAAAATATTTACGTGCTAACTTATTATTATTATTATAATATTTCCTCATATCCATGATATTCTCTTTTGTTATCTTTTTCTTAATTATTTTTTTCATTTTTGTATTATTTTAGCACATAAATGCTTGTTCTAAAATGGAAATTAAACAAATATCTGGTGCTTAACAGTATCCTCTCGCTTCAATTTAGAAAAAAAGATATTGTGATAAATATCAAAGTGTTAGTTTGAGAAATCATTAAATGATAGTTTTAAAAATTTAGTGAACAAAACAATGAGATATATTATAGATTTATTAAAAAAGTAAAAAATAAAGGCAGCTAGCTTTAGAGAATATGTAAAAATGTGAAGCTTTGATTCGAAATGACTATTGAAATTTGGAGAAATGCAAGTGATTTTGTTGTGGCATGATTAACAAATCATTTAAATGGAATTTGAAGACAAGGGTTTGTTTGAGACAACTTTTAACTGCCTTGCGTTTCAAACTGTCATGGCAGCTCCTTTTGGGGAACTATTTTCTTGCTGTTTTCTACAAATTTTTATGGTGAGAAGTTGCTTTTTTCAACGTGAACTGTTAAAGTGTGTTGACTATAAAGAAGCTGTTGTCTGATTTTTTGGAATAAATATATATTTATAATTCATACCACAACTTTTTAAGAAGTTGTTTTCACCGCTACAATATTTTAACTAGTAAGAAGCTTTTTAATACGAGTATTTAAGAACCAAGAAGATCTACGAAATTATGATAATTATATATGAATCAAATTAGAGTCTGACCCTAAAGTTTTGAGAGAGGAAAATGGGACATAGAAAACTTGCATGAATATCAAAGCGCAAATTCAGTTTTTACAAAGAAGATCAATTATGAAAATAATTTTTGAGTTATAACTTATGATAATTAATGAAAAAAATAAATAATTGGTCTTCTATTATTTCAATTAATCTTGAGTATGCATATGATCACATATCAAGATGATTTTATTTGCATTAAAGAAATAGTTTGTTGAATGATGAAGTTATTATATAGCAATAATAGTAATAATGATGTGATGATGACGACGACGATGACTAGTATTAGCTATAATTGTCGCCGAGGTGTTTTCAATTATAATAGGATTACCTTAATCATCAAATTTGTTTAAAATTGCATAATATGAGGCACGCCTGAGGCCCGTCTTAGTATTTTTTATAAAACAACTGTAACTAAGCATCTCATTGTTTCAAGGTGAGGCATATGCCTCACTCAAGTCGAGGCATGCCTCGCCTCAGATAAAGCCTCAAATGTTTCAGTCTATCTTTGATTTTTTTTAAAGAAATTAAAAATAATATCAATATATCTTATCTATTAACCCCCACACCTCACAAACTAAATAACAAGAACTAAAAAGAAAATGCATCCATAAAAATTTTAATAGTTCAAATTCCAACTACTAACATAGTTATTATTTTGATTCGTATTTTTATTTATGATTATACATTAAAAATAGAAAATAATTNATTTATAGTATTTTATTTTAATATTTTAGCTTTTTTTGTTAGCTTAATATTTGTATAGGCCATCTTATTTTATAATTTGATGTTAGGATATGAACATATTGCTTTTAATTTTATGCAGTTTTATACTTTTTACTCGATTATAATGTTGTTATATTACTTTTTAATATGTTAATAAATTAGAATATTAATATATTATTTTTTATTTAGCACTTTATAATTTATACAATTTTATCAATTTACGTAATTTTTAAAATTTGAAGCTTACGTCTTAAAATGCCTCGAGGCTCAGAAAATGCCTCATTACCAAATTGCACAATTTTAAATATTGATCATCAGCATGGTTTCCTTTTTGTTATTTTTAAAAAAAATGCTTCACATAGTTTGTGTTTTGAGACAACTTTTGAAATAAGTAGAAAGTCGAAGAAATGGAGATAATGCTTACAAGGTAAAGGGCTTCGGATTAGAGTAAAGTTTGATATATAATANATTTTGATATTTATAGTATTTGATTTTAATATTTTAGCTTTTTTTTGTTAGCTTAATATTTGTAGAAACCATCTTATTTTATAATTTGATGTTAGGATATGAACATATTGCTTTTAATTTTCTGCAGTTTTATACTTTTTACTCGATTATAATGTTGTTATATTACTTTTTAATATGTTAATAAATTAGAATATTAATATATTATTTTTTATTTCACACTTATACAATTTTATCAATTTACATAATTTTTAAAATTTGAAGCTTACGTCTTAAAATGCCTCGAGGCTCAAAAAATGTCTCATTACCAAATTGCACAATTTTAAATATTGATCATCAGCATGGTTTCCTTTTTTGTTATTTTTAATAGAAATGCTTCACATAGTTTGTGTTTTGAGACAACTTTTGAAATAAGTAGAAAGTCAAAGAAATGGAGATAATGCTTACAAGGTGAAGTGATTCAGATTAGAGTAAAGTTTGATACATAGTATATAATTTTAGTATGTAATATTAACAAATCAGTCAATTTCATTAGATTTGGTGGATTACTTAGTGTGAGTGATTAGGAAGGAAAATGGGAAGACCTAAAGTAGCNTATACAATTTTATCAATTTACGTAATTTTTAAAATTTGAACCTTAGGTCTTAAAATGCCTTGAGGCTCAAAAAATGCCTCATTACCAAATCGCACAATTTTAAATATTGATCATCAACATGGTTTCCTTTTTTGTTATTTTTAATAGAAATGCTTCACATAGTTTGTGTTTTGAGACAACTTTTGAAATAAGTAAAAAGTCGAAGAAATGGAGATAATGCTTACAAGGTAAAGGGCTTCGGATTAGAGTAAAGTTTGATATATAATATATAATTTTAGTATGTAATATTAACAAATCAATCAATTTCATTAGATTTGGTGGATTACTTAGTGTGAGTGATTAGGAAGGAAAATGGGAAGACCTAAAGTAGCATTGATGCATGACGCGAGGGCTATGGAGGACCAAGTCTGAAAAGTTCTCTGGACCGGTCGGTCCTCAAGAGGAGGGGATGCCGACCCTACACCTATCCCTTGCCTTTCTAACACTTTCCAATTATAAGTTCTTACCAATTCTAAATTCTGATTTATTTTTACTAAGCCTTGCTTAGTCTGAATTCTTATTAATTTTATTTTCTTTTTTTTAAACATTGCCTAAAATAAGTCTTAGTCCTCATTATAAATAGGGGGTGCTATGCTTAGAGGTTTTTTTATTTTTTGTTGTGCTTGCTTTCAAATTTCTTGTGTGGAGTCATTTTCCTTTTAGGTCAGACAGTATTGATGACATGTGGTGCTCCGATTGTATCCTGATCCAAGGTGGTGTTGTATCTTCCTTATTACCCTTACATAACCCTTCTCCCTATCTCCTCCTCTGTCGACCTCCCTTTGCTTTCTTCCAGCGCCCAACCTGCCTTTCCCGAGGGGTGTCAATTCAGTTAAGCGGGTCAGGTCGTGTTGGTCCAACTTTTGATACCCTACCTTTCCCCAACAACATAACCTTGTTGTTCAACTTCCTAAACTTCCTCCAAGCACTCATCCAACCCTTTTCCAACAGCATAATCTTGCTGTCGAGCTTCCCAGACTTCCTCCCAGCACCCAACCCTCCGTTCTCTGCGGCATAATCTGCTGTCTAGCTCCCCATGCTTCATCACAACACCCAACCGCACTCTCCCAACAACATAACCTTGCCGTCCAGTTTCCCAAACTTCATCCCCACACCAACCGTCACTTTCTCTATAGCAAATTCTGTTGTCCAACCACTCCACGTTCGCCCCAACCCATCTACTGACCTCCCATATCACCCCTTCAATCTCCCTTCACAACCTCCAGTCTTGACCCGCTCCCTTGCCACTTGTCAACATCTCACCGGAAATTGGTTTGTTGTTGTAGCTCCCCTTTTCGTTTTGTAACTCTATTTCAATATTAATTAAAGTTGTTTTTGTTTCCACCAATTTTCTAAATAGTTCCAGTATCATTTGGTATCAGAGCTTGCCCAACCCTAGTCCTATCCTCGGGTTTCTTAGCATCCACCTTACCCCTCACCAAGATTTTTCATTTCTACCCTCAACCACCTCTTCCAATTTCCCCAAACCCTATCTCCAACAAAGTTTCCCTCCCTATGACTAAACTCTAGCCATGCCACCTCGGAGATATACCCGAGTCTTTCCGGGAAGAGATAAGGCGGGAACTCCCTCGCTTTAAACAAATGCTGGCAAAGATCGAAGAATAAACATAGGAAGAAGTTACCTTCGACCGAGATCTAGAGAGTCGAAGAGGAGAAAGAGATGAAGATCTGTATCCCTTACATAGAGGTAATTTCAGCGACAAAGAAGATAGGGCACTACGTTTCAAAATCTAGTATCAAAGGAGGCCGTGAGAGGGATATTTGAATCCCCTTTAGAAGTAGACTCATAGAGAGGAGATCATTTGGAGGATACAAAGAATTCGACATCAAGGTAGATCTGTCAGAGTTTGAAGGAGGTATGAATCCTGAGGAATTCATTGATTGGTTACAGACTGTTGAGTGAATCTTCGAGTTTAAAGATGTGTCAGAAGATAGGTGGGTCAAATTAGCTGTCATAAAGTTGAAAAAGAGTGCTTCTATGTGGTGGGAGAATTTATCAGAGATAGAGCAAAAGAGAGGGCGGCGATAAGATTACTATGTGGGAGAAGATGAAGAAAGCAATGCAAAGGAAATACCTCTTGTCGCATGACCTGCAACAGAGGGATCTATTAGTAGAAGAGTTCACGAAATAATTTGATCATTTGCAGATGAAGTGTGATCTGATGGAGCCTGAGGAGAATACAACAACCATATAACTTGGGGGCATGAAGCCTAGTATCAGCAATATGTTGTAAATACAACCGTGTTGGACGTCGGGGGATGACCAAACACTATAGGCAGGCACTCACTTGCAACAACCACAACCAACAGAGGTACCCCAAGACACACAGGCAACCTCGGGAAAAGGAGTGACACTCTAGATCATAGCGACAAGAAGCAGGAGAAGGGAAAAGGAGTGACACTCTAGATCCGTAAGTCACATAGCCTCTAGCCGTCCCATGAGCAGAGTAGTTAGGGTGCCGTGGAGGAGGTTAGTGATGAGGAGAAAGATGTGGAATAGGGTGAGGTGTATCAACTCCCACCAGACGAAGAAAATGGGCTCGTGATTAAAAGGGTCATGCAGGCCGAGGACACGAGGGATTTGCATTGGCTTCGCCACCATATATTCTACACCCTCTGTACAGTAAACAAAAATGTATGCAACTTCATCATCGACAGTGGGAGCAACAAGAAAGTGACATCGACACAGATGATGGAGAACTTGGGACTTGCGATTCAGAGGCATTGCCAATCATATTCACTAATGTGGCTGAAGGAGAATTGGGTCAGCATCGATCGAAGATGCTTGGTAGGGTTTTCGATCGGAGCCCAGCACCAGATGTGGTGTGACGTGGTCTCTAAGGATGTCTGCCACCTTCTGTTGAGAAGACCGTGGCGGTTTGACTGGAGGACTAAACATGATGGATTCAGGAACACATATTTCCTCTCCAAAGATGTGAAGCACATCATCCTACTTCCCTCGGCGGAGCCTAAGATCACATGAGCCCTTACTAGAGTGGCGTCAGTGAGACCAGTTTTAGTGATGACACTGGATGAAAGGACCAAGACACTCACTCCAGATACAGGACAAATACGATTGTGGGTATGTCAAAACGACACCTAAACCCTAAAAATTACTCTCACTGCACGCCTGATTGAACCAATTGTGGGTTACTTTGAGAAGATTTAGTAGTATAGGCGTGGTCCACAACCTCGGGAGGATAGATTGATATGGACATTTTCTTGCAAGTTGGGGAAGACCCATAGGTGCCTTGGACAGTGATGCAGTTGCCAGTGTGATCCCAGTGCTACTTAGATTACAAACAAAGAACCGAAGGCTTCGACCTCATAGGTCGAACTCCCCCCCGCCCCCTGAGAGACTGACACGAGGGCTGAGGACCGACCTGGGGAGTTCGTTCTAGCTTTGCTGGACTGGCTGGTCCTCAAGGGGAGGGGCTACCAACCCTCCCTTTCCAATCTTCCCTTGTACTTTCCCATTATAATTCCTTACCAATTTTAAATTCTGATTTATTTTACTCAGTCTTGATTGATCTGAATTCTTATTATTTTTATTTTTCTTTCTTATTTTAAATATTGCCTAAAACCAATCTTAGTCATTATTATAAATAGGGGGTGTTATGTACTATTTTTTTTCATTATTGTTGTGTTTGCTTTCAAATTTCTTATTGGAGTTCTTTTCTTTTCTAGTTGGGGTTTTATCTGACAACAAGTGGTGCTCCGACTGTATCCTAATATGAGGTGTTGTTTTATCTTTATTTTTACCCCTTCTACTCCTCTGCCGACCTCCCCCTACTTCCTACCAGCACCCAACTAGCCTTTTCCCAACAACATAACCTTACTTTCCAGCTTCCCAGACTACTTTCCAGCACCCAGTTGACTCTTCCCTGCGGCATAAACTATTGTCCAGCTCCCCATACTTCATCCCAACATCCAACCATCCTCCCCCAACTACATAACCTTGTTGTCCAGTTTCCCGGACTTTATCCCCACACCAACCGACACTTTCCCTGTAGCAAGTCCTGCTGTCCAACCACTCCACGCTCACCCTAACTCACCTACTAGCCTCCCCAATTACCCTTTTGATCCTTTTGACAACCTCCGGCTTTAAACCTCTCCCTACCACTTTGCCGACACCACCAGTCACAGTTCTTTTCTTCCGGTCTTAGCCGGAGATTGGCTTGCCGTTGAAGTTCCCCTTTCCGTTTGTGTCGTGTTGTAAACTTTTTTCAATATTAATAAAAGTTGCTTGTGTTCTTTCGATTTTCTAACTTAGTTCCGGGAATGGGTGTTGTTAAAATTGATTATGATTATGAATTCGTGTGAAAAATATTGAGAAACTAGGATTCAGAAAGCTGATTCCAAATTACATTAGATTACATTTTTTTTTTTGAGACATCTAAAGTTCAATATTATGCACTTATACTATGATTTTATAGCTTTTATAGTTCTTCGAAACATCATATCTGCTAACTCCATGGATTTTTTTTTTAGGNTTTTTTTTTTGAGACATCTAAAGTTCAATATTATGCACTTCTACTATGATTTTATAGCTTTTATAGTTCTTCGAAACATCATATCTGCTAACTCCATGGATTTTTTTTTTAGGTTAACAGGTCTTTCCAGCTTTAGTATAAGGATTGAATATCTGGGTCAGATTGCGTATTTTTTATATCGGATAATTACTTTCTAATTTAGTTAGCAAGGAAATTCATTCTTAATTTGTTCNCTTTTGGTTGACAGATCTTTCTAGCTTTAGTATAAGGATTGAATATCTGGGTCGGATTGCGTATTTTTTATATCGGATAATTACTTTCTAATTTAGTTAGCAAGGAAATTCATTCTTAATTTGTTCTCATTTTCTTGTTAGTTTTACAAAATGGTCTATTTTTTATGTAAATCCTTTATTTACGGAGAATAATTAATCATCAGGCAGAGGCACTTGATCTCAACAAAACTGTCATAGAGACAGTGGAAGAAGTTGCAGAGGACTGGAGAATCGACGACATTAAAGGGCTTCTAGGTCGTTGCAACTTCAAAGCCGACATGCTTGACAGAAAGGTGTCACTTCTAAGTGGCGGCGAAAAGGTATTCGTTTTATCTTTCAGTGCTTCGCACTCTCTGATCTTATTAATCTCGCCTTTTTCTTCACTGATTGATAAATGACTTTTTCTTTGTGACACTAGCATCATCTTATTCTTTATTATGGGCCAAAACCCTAATTTCCTGGGGTCCCTCGATCAATTTTGGTTGTGTTGTATGTGTATTAAGTGTTATTATCCATTTATTGGTACTTCCTCTCCATTTAATGCACTCAAACTATGTAAGTTGTTCCAAGTTCATAATCTTCAATAACACTGGTGGTATTTTTTTCTATCATTATCATCATTTCTGGTATTATTTATTCATCATCAATGTTTTCTTTATTGTCTAATAATTGAAGTTCATAGAATTTANATTCTATATTATGGGCCAAAACCTTAATTTCCTGGGGTCCCTCGATCCATTTTCGTTGTGTTGTATGTGTATTAAGTGTTATTATCCATTTATTGGTATTTCCTCTCCATTTAATGCACTCAAACTATGTAAGTTGTTCCAAGTTCATAAGCTTCAATAACACTGGTGGTATTCTTTTCTATCATTATCATCATTTCTGGTATTATTTATTCATCGTCAATGTTTTCTTCATTGTCTAATAATTGAAGTTCATAGAATTTATAAATATTTTTAACAATACTCTCTTCTGGCGTACTATAGAATTTTTTCTTTTTTTGAACGGCTTGATTAAATGCACATAACTTGTCAGTTTATTTATATTCTTATTCATTTGAATCACTTGATTTTTCACTATTTTCATCGACTATTATCAATCTTGAATGAAACTTGCAAACCTATTCCCAATCCTTGTTCTGGACCTTCACCATCATAAAAATTTTAACTTTTTTTTAATTTTTTAATTTTTTTCTTTTAACTTCGATGTAGAATTAATTGAAAATATGACACTCAATAGGACTCAATGAAGAAAAAAGATTCATGTTGCCGACCCCACTTAGTGGGATAAGGCTTGTTGTTGTTGTAACTTTTGTTGTAGACGGGTTTTGACCTTTTAAAATTGTGCAAAAACAAATGCCAAGCACCTAACTTGCATTAATATTTGTAAGCATGGCATTACTCAATGCAAATTGTATTATAATAATCTTGTTTTCAGTTACGGGGGCGCCTAACCTAAGGGCAAATTTGTCTTTTATATGTATAAGGGCAATTTAGTATTTTATTGTTATTAGTATTGGGTATAAAATAGGCTTATTATGTTTAGTGTTAGGTTTATGCATGAGATTTGATTGTGAGTTTTAGGTTTAGGGTTTAGGAGAGATTTCTTACCTCTCGAATTATACGAATTGGGAGAGATTGCATGCCTCTCGAATTTTAGGTGTATATCTTTGTATTATTGTTGAGTTATTTGGATTATTACAATAAAATTATGTTTGCACTAATTTCTGCGAAAGACATTTTGATTTTTGGTGTCGGATCGTAACAAATTGGTATCAGAGCAAGATTTTTGGGAAACAACCCTCGAGATCGTCTTACAGTCGTGATGAAAGCTTGCGGAGAAGGCAGCGATGCAACGACATGATAGTAGATCATAACGTGGGGAAGAGAAGGATCACGACATACGATGATTCTGTGACTTCACCTCGAGAAATAGTCGCACGATTGGAACAACAACCGCGATTGGGAAGAATCACAGCATACCTAGGACCGAAACTAATCTCTTTCCGCTCTGTACTTGCGTGAAGCAGTGGTCAGAAGGGCTATAACTACGGGATCACGACTTAGAGTGACGAGACAACTTTCTGGTGAGCGATCAAGCTAGCTACAAGACCACTACGACATTGTGGGGTACAGAGGCCCGAAACTCCATCTTCCTCTCGGTGTCCTATCGCCTTCGTGACAGAACACTGCAATATAATCGTGCTCAGGGCTTGCTGTCATGACCTAAGCCTCGAGATAAAATTGCTGTTAAAGTTTTTTTGGGAAACATAAGGGATTGAAGAATACATTAATCTTCGTCACACCGAACCGCGCCAAATATATTAGATCCGAACGAGCGGGGAAGATTGTAACCAGATCGGGTGTGCTCTAATCATGACCCTAGAATTCAATGACCAGATATGGGATCAAGTATGCCCTAGTAACAGGAAGGAATGACTGTCAAGAAAATAGACAATTGGAGAAGAAATTGGAGGCATAGGCGGGGCAACTCAGATTGGGATTGGAAGAAAGGTTTCTCGCCATAGAAAATAGTTTTTTTTTTCTATGAAAAACTGAATGGAGAGTGGATTTGATAGCATAGAAGCAATGCGAGAGATGATGAGGAGACTCATAGAGATGCAACCCAAGAATCCGTCGACAATTAAATTTGCAAACCCTAACTAATGGTTGACTGGAGAATCTGTGTTAAGATCGAAAGGAAAAGAGATCGAAGGTGAGGAACATTAGGAAGAAAACATCCACCATCACAAACCTCCTCTCAAGGCTCTGATTAGCGGTGGATTAGAGATTTTTGGTAGAGACGGTTGAGCTGAAACAGGGAGAAGGAATTATGTCAGAGGTATGTAGGAGCACGAAGAAACGGGGAGGGGATATGGCTACGGTCGAAGGAGAAAGTCTTACTCTCGATACATGGGGGGAATAACGGAGAAAGAAGAAGTTGGGGTGGAGATGTTAGAGTTAGGAAGTTGAAGATGCCGATCTTCGAGGAGGAAGACACACATGGGTGGACTTATCGGGCGGAGCGATACATTGCGGTGAATGTGTTAGATGGGGAGGAGAAACTCATGCCAACGAGATTTTGTTTGGAGGGGAATGCCTTAGCCTAGTTTCAGTGGAGGGAGGCTAGGCCCGATTTGTTATATTTTAGGCTTGATGAGAAGTTTACGCTCGAACACTGTTGCAATGATCGAAGATTACAAGTTCTCATAGTGCATGATGAGGAAGGAGGGATTGAAGAGAACACTCTTTTTTTTTCCACTTTGAGGACAAAGTATCTTTTGGGGGGAGTATTGTTACGAGAGCGCCTAGCCTAAGGGCAATTTTATCTTTTATATGCTTAAGGGAAAATTAATTTATTAATATTATTTTTGTTTGGTATAAATATGCTTATTATATTTTGGGTTAGATTTATGCATGAGATTTGATTGTGAGTCTTAGGTCTAGGGTTTCTGAGAGATTTCCTACCTCTCAAATTGTAGGCATTGGGGGAGATCGCATGTCTCTCGAATTGTAGGAGTTTATATTTACATTCTTGTTGAGTTGCTTGAATTATTACAGTTAAATTGTGCTTGCCCTAATTTTGTGAAAGGTGTTTTTGATTTTTGTCGTCACATCGTAACATTTTCCTGCTTTGTCGATAAATAGATGCTTTGTAGCTGTCCTTTTAGCTGGTTATTTCAAGAATCGATAAATTGCCTCTTCAGCCTTTATTTATATATATATATATATATATATATTTGAATGTTATTTTGTATCTGTTAACAAAAAATTATTGTTGATTTTTTCCCTTTCATATTTAGCGATATACTAATGAACGTAGAATGATGACGGCAGTGACCAAGTAGTCTGTCATCTGTTCCCATGCATTGGACTAGCGAAAGTGGATCTGAAAACTTGAGGGGCATTTTGATTGGCATATTTGGCATGACATCATGATTTCAAGTTTTTATTCTTTCTTTTATATATTTATGTTTGATTTGAATAAAAGCATATTTGGCATCATAAATGTGTCATTTTTGTTTTTATTGAATTTCATACAACTTGATTTATATGGCCAAATGTGGAGCGGAGCATATTGCTATTCAAGGATAATATTTAATCGCTCTTTTATTCATTTAAGTTGAATTGGGGTTGCAGGCGCGACTTGCATTTTGCAAGTTCTTGGTAAAANCTTAGTTTTTCTTTTATATTTTTATGTTTGATTTGAATAAAAACATATTTGGCATCATAAATTTGTCATTTTTGTTTTTATTGAATTTCACATAACTTGATTTATATGGCCAAATGTGGAGCGGAGCATATTGCTATTCAAGGATAATATTTTATCGCTCTTTTATTCATTTAAGTTGAATTGGGGTTGCAGGCGCGACTTGCATTTTGCAAGTTCTTGGTAAAACCATCTACCTTATTAATCTTGGATGAACCCACTAACCACTTGGATATACCATCCAAAGAGATGCTTGAGGTATCCTTCCATCTCAGTCCCATTAAATCACAATCCTCTGCAATATCTATAAAATAATAATAGTAACAAAAATCTTGTGTTTTTTTAACAGGAAGCCATATCAGAATATCAGGGCACTGTCATCACAGTTTCTCATGATCGTTATTTCATAAGGCAAATAGTTAACAGAGTAGTAGAAGTAAGGAATAACACTCTACAAGATTATGCTGGTGATTACAATGTAAGTAACTTCATGAATCAGTATTTTCTGTTAAATTTGTCTATTGGAAGTTTTACCTACATACCCCATCCAAACTTCAATTTTTACATACGTCTTGTGTATTTCACCATGTAATACTTAAAAATAGTAGTTTTTCTGATGTGATGGAAGGTTTTGGCATTATTAATGTAAAAAGCAGAACTTAACTTATGTAAATACATCGGAATTGGGTGGTATGTATGTAAATGCCCCCTTGCTTATTTTTCTGTATTTGCTGATATGATTTTAACTGTTATAATGTCGCAGTACTACTTGGAAAAGAATGTGGAGGCGAGGGAAAGAGAACTAGAACGTGAAGCTGAGCTTGATGCAAAAGCTCCCAAGCTAAAAGCCAAATCTAAGATGTCAAAGGTGAGTGCTCATAGATGCCACAAAATCCAAACTTTTAAATAAAAAATATATATATATTTCAGAAAAAATTATAGCTTTATTTAAAAAATAATAGTAATAAAAAGGAATGAGATTTATATTTTGTTTTTAATTGATGTGGCGAGCAGGAGGAGAAGGAAGTGAGAAAGAAGCAGAAAATGGTTGCTTTTCAACAATCAAAGGCAAAATCTAAAGGATTGAAGAATGCAAAGCGTTGGAAATGATGCATTTTAATTAGAAAGAAAAATATAGTCTTTGTAATCAATCAAACCATGTTAATATGCAATCTTTGTATATAATTTGAATTTATTCGGCAATGCAGAAATTTGTAATGGATTCATGTTTAATCAACAGAAGGCGGGACTTTATATTTTTGGTAGATTTACATGCAGAGCACTTTCTTTCTATATATTTACATGTATAACAACTAAACCTCAATTTTTACCTATTTAACCTTGTCCGCCCATGAACCTTTGTTTCTCTTTTTAGAAGTTAAAATAGCTGTATTTTTTATGTGACTGGGTGGTATTAATATAATTTTTTCCTGCAACTTTGGTTGATAAGTATAGTTTCGGTTGATAAGTATGGTTTCGTTGTTTTTTTGTCAGAGGGAATTGGAGTAGGAGAAAATTTAAGTGGGAGGAAAAGTAAGTCGTCAGAGGAAAATTTTTTTGTTGGAGGACAAGTCGGCCGTCAGAGGAAAAGTTTCCCGTCGGAAGAAATGTCGGTTGTAAGAGAAAAGGTTCTCAATTGGAAGAAAAATTGGTCGCCAAAGGAAGAGGTCTCCATCAGAAGAAAAGTCAGCCATCGGAGGAAGAGATTTCCGTTGGAAGAAAAATCGGTGGAGGGTAATCAATTCGACGGTAGCAGACTTTAGGTACGATTCTGGTGGCAGTTCGAGTATGATGACATTTTGTCCAGACATGAAGCCTAATAAGAGTGAAAAAAATCAAAAGTACAAAAAAGTTATTCTTTCCTTTGTCCCAAGCTTTTTTTAGTTTAGTTTTAACAAAGCTTTCATTGATCTTTGATGAATAGATTTTTCTAGAATATTATTGGTTAAGTTTTTTAGAATTTCTTTGGTCATGACGTTTGCTGAACTAAGTTCCATCTCTCGCTGAGCTTGTCGCGGTCGGGTGTTATATTTTCTTACACCATTCATAGAGCTTGTTGTTGTTGGGTGTTATATTTTATTTATTTATTTTTGCACCTGTCGCGGAACTTGTTGCTGTCGTGTGTTAGATTTTCTTTGCACCCCTCGCGAAGTTTTTCGTTGACGGTTATTATATTTTTATTTACACCCCTTGCGAAGGTTATTGTTGCCGGGTGATTGATCGGTTATACTTTCACGGGTGTTAGATTTTTGTTTGCACCCCTCTCGACGCTTGTTGTTGTGAGGTGATCGATCGGTTATGCTTTTTGAGTTTGAATTCCCTTAGTCTTGGTAAAAATTATTGTTTGAAATAACAAGCTATGCATATGAATATGTTCTTTTGGGAGGGTTGCAGAAGCCAATAAGACTAATAAAACAAAAATGATTGGGTGATGTGTGTGGATGTTATCCAATTAGAAATGACCAATTGAGGCAGATGATTGACTGAATGTTGGTAGTCGGTCGGAGACAACTCGAGCAATGATCGGTGGAGGAGTGTCACTGGCTGGAGGGTAGCTTGTAGAGGATCACAAAATAGTTTAGTGAAATATAAGTATAAACATATAAGAATTGAATGGTATATAGGTAAATCCCTATATAAATTGAGTGAGGAGTGTAAATCTGTTTATAAATTGAGTGATAAGTATGTAAATCTACCTAAGATTTGGGCGGTAAGTTTGTAAATCTGCATATAAATTCATGTAAATCTCCATTGAATTGAGTAATGTGTAAATTTATCTCGATTTTAATGAAAAAATATTACATCAAGACTCGACTCCGGAACAGATGTTGACAGCCGCTTCGCCCGGACAAAATAAAGCCGCAGACTCGATAAGATTTCGGATCTCCACTTCGGATAAGAGCCAGTGGTCGGACGGTTTGGTCAGCACGGCGATCGAAAATAGTTGAAGAAGGGACACTATTTGATGAAGAAGGGACATTATTTATCATTGTTGATCTCTCTCTTCCCATTTATGCTATACTTCTGCTGTGTTATTCATGGACAATCTCGGATTCAGCTATGATAATATTTTTAATTACTTCTAATTTCTTGAAATTTATTTCGTATCTACGCATCATGAACATTGGCATAAATACAAAAAATTAATATTTTAGGTGTTAATTATCTAAATACAAAGAAATTGAGGGTATGTTTGTAAATTTTCTTTTCTCATCTTAATAAATCCGCTTAGCATCCTTCACAGAACGAACGAAAGCAAGGAGCGATCGGGTTCTACAAGTCGCCGCACAGCCAGCTGCCATTCCAAAAGTAAAAAAAATATATTTTAATAATAAATAACTTTTAAGGAATACAAAAGGAAATAATTGCAATTAAATTTCATATATTTTACAGTATATCCAATTTCTTATTAGATTCAAATCAATTGTGTATATAAGCAATATGTAATCTCAAAGCAATTCAATAATCAATCATAATAATGATTGGCAAAAAGATCAATAGACCGTCTATCATGCCATGAGGCATGACAAAGAGAACTGTTCTGGTCGAAATTGAAATCGATCTGTCAAAGACGGACGGATTGGTCTATGACGAGCCAACCAATTTGAGGCGCATCGATCGACAATAGTCCATCACCCATGAAAATTTTCATTAAAAGGTATATCTGACACATGAACCAAAATATACCGCACAAATCTAATGATTACAAACAAAATTAAAAAAAAAAATAAATCAAAACTATTGCAATTTTTTTTTTATTTTAATTTTAAACGTCTAATACTTGCAATTAAGACACTTGACTTTACCTGAAATTAGTTCTACAAAGTAAAATTAATTAATATAAAGTTTTTCTGTAACAGGAAATTAGATGGCCATCTCAATTCGGTGGGATATTTTCCTTGAAAGAGCTGCTCTGCGATAAATAAAAACAAAAGCAACAATATTTTATTTAACGAGAAAATTTGGCTCAAATTATTCTAATAAAAAAAAACTCTATAAGAATATTCTCATTAAAATATAATTATGATATATTTTTAAGACCCTTAGATCTATTCTAATATGATACAATATTAATAATATTCATTATATTCATTTTAAAATATCAAAAATTTATTTAGGAAATTTCGAGTTCATAAAGATTTGATATGTCCAAAGATTATTTTAATCATACATGAAACTTAGAGCGTATCAAATAATAAACATGTCACATTTAAATTCAAGATAATCTAGGACATTGATTTCAACGGGTTTATAGTCAAACTGATTGTCTCGACAAGACGAGCCCAATGAAGCCAAAATGAGTTTGATATCAGTTTAATCAAGCCCAAATCATACTGTTTAAGCGCAATTACGGGCTTTGAATGGAAAAAATTGAACAGTCAAATGGATTACGAACATGAGAAACTTATAGTCAAATCAAACGTTTTGTCAAGTCGAATCCAATGGACCTAAAATCGCACTATTTTGACATCATTAATGCATTCAAATACTCTTAAAACACTATCTGATCTAATGAATCACTCTGGGCCACCCGATGGAGTCATCTGGATTCATGCGGTATTTATAGAGAATGCTAATCACAAAATTTATAAATAGACTCTCACTCTTGTTATGAAAGGGGCCCTACGACTTGCACATGGAGGAAAAAGCTGAAGGAATTCCATCTCTTTAGAGTTCTTGAGCTCCATCGCCGTCGGACTGCTGCCACGATCAAACCATAGCTGCCCAGCCTTCGCCATCGAGTCTCCGCCACGACCAAGCCACCATTGCTACCTCTTGAGCACCATTGACTGACTGTCACTACACGATCACCAATCCACCACCATCGAGTTACTGTAATCGTCGTACCACTATCACCACTGATGGGTCGCCGCCATCACCGGGCCGTCATAGTCGGACCACCATCGTTGCTTCTAGTCCACCTTCGATCGTCTGTAGCTGTCATTGCTTTTGAACCACCATCGACGCTTCACGACTACTGTCACTGCCAGACCACCATTGCCCAGTTGCTGCCGTCGAGCCGCTACCACTGTCAAAGCATTGTTGTCCAGCTACCACCGATTGACTGCAGTTGTCGAAAACGCGAGTAGTTGATTTTTGGCACACAACCTCTACTTTGGACTTTTCTTCACATCAGTTGGGTCGCCACCAATTCCCCAATATTTTTTGTTGCTTTCCTAGCGAAATTCTTGTACCACTTGTGTAATATAACTTCCAGTCATTTAAGGGCTGGTAAAGTCTTGTAATATATATCGACATAAGAGAATTATTTCAACTATGTTAGGTTCCATGATTTTTTCTCTTTTGGATTTTTCATGTAAAAACTCAAGTTATATTATTTGTGTGTGTCAGATCCTCATACATCACTAAGATATTAATCCATCACTCGCCATGAATTTATGAGTACGCAACAAGATTAAAATAAATATAATACATGACTAATTAATATAATTTTATATTATNAATATAATTTTTATGATTCTATAAAACAGTTTGTCAATGCTAAAATTTTTAACATAAACGGTCAGTCAATTTAAGCTTAATTTAAGCAATTAGCCAATTTTAAAAAGTTAAAACAATCCATCGGAGAAAAAGTCGGTCGAAGGTAGTCAATTTAAATGAGTAGAATACATATTGTCTTGAGATTCGTGTAGATCATTTTCAAGTATATATATTAAGTTATCATTTTTTTTTTCTCCTTGATAGCAACAATTGCAATAAGAACAAAGAAATTTATAAACACATCTTGGACATAATTTGCAAATAGTATTTTTGTTGTTATCAGCTGAATTTGTTATTTCGTTGTTTTTTTGTTAGAGGGAGGTGGAGCAGGAGAAAATTTAAGTTGGAGGAGAAAATTTAAGTTGGAGGAAAAGTCAGTCGTTAGAGGAAAATTTTTCTGTTGGAGGACAGGTCGGCTATCACAGGAAAAGTTCCCCGTCGGAAGAAATGTCGGTTGTAAGAGAAAAGGTTCCCGGTTGGAAGAAAAATACGTCGCCATCGGAGGAAGAGTTCTCTGTTGGAAGAAAAATCGGTGGGGGGTAGTCAATTTGACGGGAGCAGACTTTAGGTAGATTTCTGGCGGCGGTTCGAGTATGGTGACACTTTTAGTTCATACATGAAGCCCCAAAGTTTTTCTTTTCTTGCGGGCGAAGCAATAAGAATGCAATAATCAAAAATACAAAAAAGGTTATTCTTTCCTTAGTCCCAAGCTTTATTTAGTTTAGTTTAATAACTCTTTCATTGGCCTTTGATGAGTAGATTTTTCTAGAATATTATGAGTTAAGTTTTTGAGATTTTCTTTGGTCATGACGTTTGTTGAACTAAGTTCCATCTCTCGCTGAGCTTGTCGCGGCCGGGTGTTATATTTTCTTACACCATTCATAGAGCTTGTTGCTGTTGGGTGTTATATTTTATTTATTTATTTATTTATTTTTGCACCTGTCGCGGAGCTTGTCGCAGTTGTGTTAGATTTTCTTTGCACCCCTCGCGAAGTTTGTCGCTCACGGGTGTTAGATTTTTATTTACACCCCTTACGAAGTTTGTTGTTGCCGGGTGATTGATCGGTTATACTTTCACGGGTGTTAGATTTTTATTTGAACCCCTCTTGACGCTTGTTGTTGTGAGGTGATCGATCGGTTATGCTTTTCGAGTTTGAATTCCCTTAGTCTTGGTAAAAATTATTGTTTGAAATAACAAGTTATGCATATGAATATGTTCTTTTGAGAGGGTTGCAGAAGCCAATAAGACTAATATTTTAGGTATTAAAAATATTGAAACAAAAAGATTGGGTGATGTGTGTGGATGCTATCCAATTAGAAATGACCAACTGAGGTAGATGATCGACTGAATGTTGGTAGTCGGTCGGAGGCAACTAGAGCAATGATCGGTCCGGGAGTGTCACTGGCCGGAAGGTAGCTTGTAGAGGATCACAAAATAGTTTAGTGAAATATAAGTATAAACATATAAGAATTGAATGGTATATAGGTAAATCCCTATATAAATTGAGTGTTAGGAGTGTAAATCTGTTTATAAATTGAGTGATTAGTATGTAAATCTGCCTACGATTTGGGCGGTAAGTTTGTAAATCTGCATAAGAATTCATTGGCAAATATTTAAACCTCCATTGAATTGAGTAATATGTAAATTTATCTCGATTTTAATGAAATAATATTACATCAAGACTCCGAAACAGATGTTGACAGACGGTTCGCCCGGACAAAATAAAGCCGCAGACACGATAAGATTTCGGATCTCCACTTCGGATAAGAGCGAATGGTCGGACAGTTTGGGCGATCTATCGGCACGGCGATCGACAATAGTTGAAGAAGGGACATTACTTGTGCGGTATTATTCATGGACAATCTCGGATTCAACTATGATAATATTTTTAATTACTTATTTTTTTTTAATTGCATACAAACATTCTTCCCATTAACTTCTAATTTCTTGAAATGTATTTCGTATCTACGCATCATAAACATTGGCATATATACAAAAATTAATATTTAGGTGTTAATTATCTAAATACATAGAAATTGAGAGGTATGTATGCAAATTTTCTTTTCTCATCTTGATAAATCCGCTTAGCATCCTTCGACGGAACGAACGAAAGCAAGGAGCGATCGGGTTTATGATTTTCATATCATACAAGTCGCCGCACATCCAGCTGCCATTCCAAAAGTAAAAAATATATTTTAATAATAAATAACTTGAGTCATTCATGCCTTTGACTTTAAGGCATACAAAAGGAAATACTTGCAATTAAATTTCATATGCTTTAAAGTATATCCAATTTCTTATTAGATTCAAATCAATTGTGTATATGAAAAATATGACTGTATGAATCTCAAAGCAATTCAACAATCAATCATAATAATGATTGACATGAAGATCAATAGACTGTCTATCATGCCATGTCGAAATTGAAACCGATCTGCCAAGGCGGACTGATTGGTCTAGGACGAGCCAACCAATTTGAGGTGCATCGACACCCATGAAAATCTTCATTAAAAGGTATATCTGACACATGAACCAAAACATACCTCACAAATCTAATGATTACAAACAAAATAATAAAAAAAAATTTCAAAACTATTGCACTTATTTTTTTTTATTTTAATTTGAAACGTCTAATACTTGCTATTAAGACTCTTTAGTTTTACAAAGTAAAATTAATTAATATAAAGTTTTTCTGTAACAGGAAATTAGATGGCCGTCTCAATTCGGTGGGATATTTTCCTTGAAAGAGCTGCTCTGCGATAAATAAAAACAAAAGCAACAATATTTTATTATTCTAATAAAAAAAATTGTATAAGAATATTCTCATTAAAATATAATTATGATAGATTTTTAAGACCCTTAGATCTATTCTAATATGATACAATATTAATAATATTCATTTTAAAATAAATTCAGAAGAAATATCAATTCATGGGCATCAAAACTTTATTTAGGAAATTTCGAGTTCATAAAGATTTGATATGTCCAAAGATTATTTTAATCATACATGAATCTTAGAGCATATCAAATAATAAACATGTCACATTTAAATTCAAGATAATCTAGGACCTTGATTTCAATGGACTTATAGTCAAACTGATTGTCTCGACAAGATGAGCCCAATGAAGTTAAAATTAGTTCGATATCAGTTTGATCAAGCTCAAATCATACTGTTTAAGCGCATTTATGGGCTTTGAATGGAAAAATTGAACTGTCAAATGGATTACGAACATGAGAAACTTATAGTCAAATCAAACGTTTTGTCCAGCCGAATCCAATGGACCTAAAATCGCACTATTTTGACATCATTGATGCATTCAAATACTCATAGAACACTATCTGATCTAATGAATCGCTCTGAGCCACCCGATGGAGTCATTTGGATTCATGCGGTATTTATAGAGAATGCTACTCACAAAATTTATAAATAGACTCTCACTCTTGTCATTGAAGGGGGCCTACGACTTGCACATGGAGGAAAAAGCTGAAGGAATTCCATCTCTTTAGAGTTCTTGAGCTCCATCGTCGTCGGACCGCTGCCACGATCAAGCCACAACTGCCCAGCCTTCGCCATCGAGTCTCCGCCCAGCCTTCGCCATCGAGTCTCTGCCACGACCAAGCCACCATGCTACCTCTTGACCACCACCGACTGACTGTCACTACCCGATCACCAGTCCACCGGCATCGAGCTACAGTTATCGTCGGAGCACTATCACCACTTTAAGGTCACCACTGATTGGTCGCCGCCATCACCGGACCGCCACAACCGGACCACCATCGTTGCTTCTAGTCCACCTCTGATCGTCCGTAGCTGTCGTTGCTTTTGAACCACCATCGCCGCTTCACGACCACTGTCACTACCAGACCACCATTGCCCAGTTGCCGCCGTCGAGCCGCCGCCACTGTCAAAGCATTGTTGTCCAGCTACCACTGACTGGCTGTAGTTGTCGAAAACGCGAGCAGTTGATTTTTGGCACACAACCTCTATTTTGGACTTTTCTTCACATCAGTTGGGTCGCCACCAATTCCCCAATATTCCAGTCATTTAAGGGCTGGTAAAGTTTTGTAATATATATCGACATAAGAGAATTATTTCAACTATGTTAGGTTCCACGATTTTTTCTCTTTTGAATTTTTCATGTAAAAACTCAAGTTGTATATTTTGTTAATATCATATTATTTGTGTGTGTCAGATCTTCAGACATCACTAAGGTATTAATCCATCACTCCATCGTCATGAATTTATGAGTACGCAACAAGATTAAAATAAATATAATACATGACTAATTAATATAATTTTATATTATGTTCAATTTGTGACTGAGCGATATAATTTCAACTAAAACAACCAAATAGAAAAGTACTTGGAGATGAAGTTCTCACAACCTTTAAACTTGAAGTAAAAGGCTACATTATTATATTCATTTCCAATTAAAATGTATGAAAATAAAATTTAACCTGTTTTTTTCACTATTTGACGTCTGAATAAGAAAGACATTCTGTATATATATATAATATATATATATATATATATATCAGAACATATCTGATTTATTTAATGTTTTATTAAATTTTTTATAATTTTTTATATATTTTTTTAATTTATTAAAAATGGTTGTAAATTTCATTTATGTTTGCGTTTCATAGTAAGTGATGCAGAAGTTAATTACTTTGATGTTTTATATTCTTTTCTTCTTTCACCTGTTTTAATTTTTAAATCTGTTGGACAACAAAAATATGTGAGAGCCGATCCTCAAGGGATTTAACGGTCCAGAAGAGAAAAATATTATGATGGAGAGCCCACACATAGAGGAACGTGAGACCATCTAATCTGACAGAGACTCTAATCATTTGAACCAAAGCAAGCAAAACCAATGCCGACTGAGCCACGAAAGACGAATGAAGGACACCAGAACGAGCCACTCAATCAGAAACAAGATAGAAAAAATATATGAGTCAACTGTCACAAGAAAGACAATGCNTATGTATGTATCAGAACGTATCTGATTTATTTAATGTTTTATAAATTTTTTTATAATTTTTTTAATTTATTAAAAATGGTTGTAAATTTCATTTATGTTTGCGTTTCACAGTAAGTGATGCAGAATTTAATTACTTTGATGTTTTATATTCTTTTCTTATTTCACCTGTTTTAATTTAAAATCTGTTGGACATCAAAAATATGTGAGAGCCGATCCTCAAGGGATTTAATGGTCTAGAAGAGAAAAGTATTATGATGGAGAGCCCACACATAGAGGAACATGAGAACATCTAATCTGACAGAGAGTCTAATCGTTTGAACCAAAGCAAGCAAAGCCAATGCCGACCGAGCCACGAAAGACGAATGAAGGACACCAGAAAGAGTCACTCAATCAGAAACAAGACAAAAAGAATATATGAGTCAACTGTCACAAGAAAGACAGTGCAATAGAAGGCCTGATTCCTTAGTATCTCCAACTATCACAGGGATGCCAAGAGGCTCTCCATTTGAAGTCAAACATAGGCAGCCGAGCCATTATCAAAGACCAAGCAGTTCTCACCGGCTTTTCGACCTTAAGCCAATCAAACTAAAATACTAAGAATATCATGTATAACCCCTATAAAGTTTGAGCAAAAATATAATATCATCGTATTTTACCCTCTCATTTATAAATATAGATCTCATTTTATGATTAAGGAAGGATGAACATAATAGACACAACGTATTACTGTTAATTACCGTTCACTCTGTTGTGAAAAACGACGGCAATGAAGCGAAAAATGGAACGAATAAAATTGCACGCAGCAAAAAACCAGTACGACACACAGATTTACATGATTCGACAAATTTGTCTATATCCACGGAGCTGCAGATGATTTTATTTCTTCGAGGAATTACCTCGTCGAGCGCTTCGACGTTTACAAGAAAATCTCTATTTTCTTCTCTTCCTTCCTCTCTCTCTCTCTCTCTTCCTCTCTTTCTCTTAGCTCTCAAGAGAACTTGACTTGGCCTTGCTTGACTTGACTTCTCCTTTAAGCCAAAAGAGGCTATTTATAGAAACCATGAGAGCGGTAGGTGAGAGGTAGGTGAGCAGTATGTGATTCTTAATTAGAAATCTAATTAAATTTCGGTAGATGGGATCTCCACATTATCCAACACACTCCCCTCTCCCTCTCCCTCTCCCTCTCCCTCTCCCTCTCTATCTTTTTCTCCTAATTTTCATTCTATTTCTTACAGTGTGATTTACGGACAAATTAAAATCTAACATCTTAGAGCTCGCTTGCGAAAGCCAAATTCGTTGGCAGCCACATGTCCGTTGAAGTGTACCGGACCTTCTCAACCATTGGAGCCCAGGGAGAAGTTCCAAAGCCGATCATAGTTTAGATAATCCTAAGTGGTTCTTAAAATTATCAATTTAATTATTAAATTGAGATTTGTCCATGATCAAATAATTTTTTTTGATAATGTGTCATTTGACTTTCTTTTTAGACTAATGAAAATATTATTTTTTAATGTAAATTTGTTGTAATTAGAGTTGGATAATCTTATATTTATTTTAAAAAATTTCAATCCAAATATAACAATGATAGTCGTTCTTGTCAAATTGTTTTTTTTTAATGATGTTATTTGCATTCTTTTTTCAAATTTATCAAAATACTGCAATAAAAAATTGGATTAAGTTGAATTTAATTTTTAAAAAATAATTATAATTCACTTACTACATTGCGCCAAGGGCAGTCCCAGGTAGTGTCCAGAGAGGGCAATCACCCCGGTCGAATTCAGATTTTTACTTATTTGGAAGGACAATCTGATCTTTTGACTCTTCTGAAATATTAATTTTGTCTCTCATGAAATATCATTTTGTCATTTATCGTCATAGCCCCCTCCCACATTAGGCCTAGGGGGTTAATTTGCCACTTAATAAAAGAGGCTAGTTCTGCCCCAGTTGGTGCTCGATGATATAAATTTTTGAGATGATTATATACATTACACATATATACATAATTGTCTTAGACTCACAACTTCTTTCTTCATACTATTTACAAATAAAAAATATATGTATAAAGAATGTCAAGAAAAATAAATAAATGATCACTACAACGCTAAGTTAATATAAAAAAAAATGCAACTAACAATAATTATATGTAATTGCTTCATAATCATATATCTCTCTTATTTTTCTTTCGCTAGATAATGTCTCCTTCCTGTATTTGCATGGTTTTAAAATAATTACAATCTATTTATTGAATTAATAAATATCTTGCAAACTAAACCAATTTAAGTATGTTATTAAAAACTATCTTGAAATACTTTATTATATATATATATATATATATA
>JXCR01024389.1:57365-72692 GCA_002079205.1 Phalaenopsis hybrid cultivar
CCATTCGTTCCATTCTGTTTCTTCTTCATCCTTCCTATGATTCGTCTCCAGCTTAATTTGCCCAGAAAGCTGAGATCTTTTTCCTCTTTTACTCTTCAGGTGCTCTCTTTCTCTCCTCTTACTTTGCTGTTTACTCTTTGAAATAAAATAATTTGTTTTGATTCACTTTCTACTCTTTGCTTGATTTCAATTTGCGGCTCTTAAATTACCAAAATAACAAGTTTTTTCAACTGTCTTTTATCATCGAATTGAGATTATTTGGTGATGAGTTGTTAGAGAGACTTGATGGATGATTCCTGTATTAAGTCTTTTTTCCTTCATCTTTTTCTATTTTAAGGCAGGCCTTCGATTTCTAATGGTGCTCTGTTTTGAGTTGAAATTGCTCTTTTCTTTGGCCGCTCATCCTTTTTGAAGGGAACTGATGTAATAATGGTGAAGAAACATGGTGTAAAGTTATTAGGGTGTTTGGTGGCCCTTGAAAATGATTCTACACAATATTATGTTGTGTTTTGAAATAAAATCCATCGTTATTAGGGCTTAGCCCGGTCGACTCGACAAGTCTCACAACCTCCATGTATGGGGTCTCTCTTTATCGTGCTTCTTTCTTCTGGATTGTTGGATTCTTGTGAGATCAACACTGATGCCTTTTGATGTACATATCTATATGAATTTGGCCAAACAACTATCGATTTCTAATCACTCCTATCGCTCTACAACTGGCTAAATGTAGGAGAAAAAGAAGGGGCGACATTATGTAACCATCACCTTTTATGATGTATAGAGGTGTTTAGTTCCAAATTCATAGATGATAGTTAGTTTACATTTAGGTAATATGTAACATTCATATATAGGTTAGTTAGAGTTTTCGAAAAGGTTGGAAAACACAGTAAATAAATATATGTTAGATTCTGATTTTGCAATTAAGTTTGGTGATAATTTTCTCTGCATCTCTAAGCATTTAACTCCAAGTCCATTTCAAAGGAATGAGAAGAAGATAATAATAATCAGTTGCTGGTTTCAGTTAGTTGGATGTCAAATTATAGGAATGTGATCTGATATTTTATAAGGTTATGCCTTAACATTAATTCTTTTCAAGGTTTAATTAAATAAAATAATAAGTTAGTCCATATCCTTGATTGAAATATAGCATCAGAATAAGCTTATTTTTTATGTAAAAGTGAAGCTGCTTGATGAAACTTAAATTAGCAGTTAATTAGAAATGAGAAAGATCTAGATGAGCACCCATATTGAGTCAAAACTATTTAAGCACAAAACATGCATCCTTACATGACATGAAAATGCAATAAGTAAATAAATTATAAAAATAGTTTAACTGTGTCTTCATCAACTTCATATCTACATATTAGAATGTAAAGGAATTTATTTTTTGTTGGTTTGGAAAAAAACTGGTGTCTTTTTATTGGAAAATTTAGATCTGTTTAGCAAATATGTCACCATGTAATTTCTTAATAGTTTATAGAAAAGATTTAATAGAGAGTAAGCTGAATACCTGTGGCGATCTTGGTGATGTTAAAGACATTGAAATGTCCACTTTCAAGCTTTCACTGCCCCTGCATGCTTTCCTTGATTTGTGAGAGCTTATTGATTTTTTTTTAAAAAAAATCATTTTTGCTCTTCCTCATTTACCTAATCACTCTTCTAATATCTACACAAACATATATTGCTTACACCTCACTCTCAGTTTACATCCGGGTAAACAATACTATGAATCATGGGTGCTTCTAAGTGCTGACTTATCATGTGGAGCATCGTACTAGACACTTAGATCCTCGGGCTTACTTCAATGAATCATATTAGGCATATCATGTAATGTGTCTCATTTTTAATTGCTTAAAAGTCTTTGAAAATTTGGGACATTTCTTGGACACTTATTGAGCATGTTATGGAGAGACCCCATATTACAGAAAAATAATGCTACTCTAATTTATCCTATATCCTATTTATTGTTATAAATTTTCATCTCGCTCTCCCCTTAATCATTTTCTATTAATATTATTCATACTATTGTGTTATTGAATCTTATGGCTTATCATTTGATAAAATGTACTAATTTATCAACTCCCAATATTAGTCTTATTTGATCTAGGATTTTATGTTATTTATAATAGTGTATTTTAAAAAAAAAATTAAATGTGTTTCTAATCTATGTTTTTGTCTTGTATTTTAAAATAATTATCATGTCATATTTCGTTGTTGTTTTTGTTCCCTTGTTCTTGCATTTATAGTTACATGCTGTACATTCATTATCTGAGTGTGGAACATGTATTTGCTTATGCAGTTGAGATTATGATATAGGGAACCATAGGTTCAAGGTGATGCAAACTGTCTTAGAATTAGTATTTTCTAATACAACTAATATGATATATAAGGTGATTACACGCAAAGTAAATTGAAGATTACAAATCACAAGCCTCCAAATAATTCAGCCTTTTGTATACTTTAAATGTAAACTCAGAGATGATATAGAATAACAGTAAACTTAGTTAGCAAGTGTGGTTGATTTCGAAAAATTGAATTTGACGTACTCAATTTTGAGCAAATTCAAAAGCAATAATGTAAGCACTAATATCAAACTATATATATATATATATATATGTGTGTGTGTGTGTGTGTGTGTGTGTGTGTGTGTGTGTGTGTGTGTGTGTGTGATTAAGAAAAATAGGCCAAACGCCCATACAAGGAGATGATTTCCCTTAGAATTAGGTAGTTGCACTGTACTTGACTCGAGGAATTACATATTCAGCTTGTACCCAGAATATTAAAATAAAAAAGGAAGTTTTATGCGAGCTGTTGTTTTTCATGATCAAGTCAAATCAATTTTTTTCCCTAAACAATTTCAACCACAATCTAAAATTTTCTAAAACTCCAATCTAAACCAAAACAAACATTAAGCTGTGAAATTCGAAGCTTTCAAACCCCATTGGAAAACACATTTAACATTCACAATCCTCAATTCGCATGATTCAAGTAGGTCACCAAAACTTCAAATCACAATGCTAGTGAAAGAAATACAACACTAGAATTGTAGAACAAATTTGGAAGCACGAGCATGGAGCTACACCTTTCAATTTCAAAGGATAATGCTAATAACCATCACCAAGACAAATCAAATTAAAAAGTCCAGGTCAAGAATGATAGAACCTTATAGCCCTGAAAATCATTATGCATGGTGGAATCATTAGAACCATGCACATAGCATATGATTGCGCCATTACCACCATATGTAGGCATCCATGTTTGCTATCTATGTAGGTCATTCCAAAGAAATATTTAAAAAATTTACAAATTTGAAATTCCACAATTAATTTACAAATGAATATAAAATTTCACAATGAATACGATTTACACCACATACATGAAACTTGATATGTTACTAACTAAACAAGCTCTCCATCATGCATTCAAACTAAGCAAAAAGTAGTTTAGATGAAATAAGAAAGATGAAAAACTGGCCAATTCAAAATCNATCCAATTCCTTTGTACCAAACTTCAATTTTTACATACGTCTTTTGTATTTCACCATGGAATAGTTTTTAGTAGTTTTTCTGACGTGATGGAAGGTTTTGGCATTATTAATGTAAAAAGCAGAACTTAACTTATGTAAATACATTGGAATTGGGTGGTATGTATGTAAATGCCCCCTTGCTTATTCTTCTGTATTTGCTGATATGATTTTAACTGTTATAATGTCGCAGTACTACTTGGAAAAGAATGTGGAGGCGAGNCATCCAATTCCTATGTACCAAACTTCAATTTTTACATACGTCTTGTGTATTTCACCATGGAATAGTTAAAAATAGTAGTTTTTCTGACGTGATGGAAGGTTTTGGCATTATTAATGTAAAAAGCAGAACTTATGTAAATACATCGGAATTGGGTGGTATGTATGTAAATGACCCCTTGCTTATTTTTCTGTATTTGCCGATATGATTTTAACTGTTATAATGTGGCAGTACTACTTGGAAAAGAATGTGGAGGCGAGGGAAAGAGAACTAGAACGTGAAGCTGAGCTTGATGCAAAAGCTCCCAAGCTAAAAGCCAAATCTAAGATGTCAAAGGTGAGTGCTCATAGATGCCACAAAATCCAAACTTTTAAATAAAAAAAATATATTTCAGAAAAAAATTATAGCTTTATTTTAAAAATAATAGTAATAAAAAGGAATGAGATTTATATTTTGTTTTTAATTGTGGCGAGCAGGAGGAGAAGGAAGTGAGAAAGAAGCAGAAAATGGTTGCTTTTCAACAATCAAAGGCAAAATCTAAAGGATTGAAGAATGCAAAGCGTTGGAAATGATGCATATTAATTAGAAAGCAAAGTATAGTCTTTGTAATCAATCAAACCATGTTAATATGCAATCTTTGTATATAATTTGAACGAAATTTGTAATGGATTCATGTTTAATCAACAGAAGGCAGGACTTTATATTTTTGGGTAGATTTACATGCAGAGCACTTTATTTCTATATATTTACATGTCTAACAACTAAACCTCAATTTTTTACCTATTTAACCTTGTCTGCGCATGAACCTTTGTTTCTCTTTTTAGAAGTTAGAATAGTTGTATTTTTTATGTGATGCTAAAAATTTGGGTGGTATAAATATAATTTTCTCCTGCTACTTTGGTTGACAAGTATAGTCCTCTGCTATGAAGGGTTTTTTTGGGATTTTTACTATAAATTGCATTTTCACATTTATTTCCATATGATATAATATTTTTATGAATATTAATTTATCCTTGTATTCTTTTAATTCATATTAATATATAATCAGAGTTTGTTGTTGTTATTCTAATGTATTATTTCACCAATTTAAAAGAATATAATTTTTATGATTCTATAAAACAGTTTGTCAATGCTAAAATTTTTAACATAAACGGTCAGTCAATTTAAGCTTAATTTAAGCAATTAGCCAATTTTAAAAAGTTAAAACAATCCATCGGAGAAAAAGTCGGTCGAAGGTAGTCAATTTAAATGAGTAGAATACATATTGTCTTGAGATTCGTGTAGATCATTTTCAAGTATATATATTAAGTTATCATTTTTTTTTTCTCCTTGATAGCAACAATTGCAATAAGAACAAAGAAATTTATAAACACATCTTGGACATAATTTGCAAATAGTATTTTTGTTGTTATCAGCTGAATTTGTTATTTCGTTGTTTTTTTGTTAGAGGGAGGTGGAGCAGGAGAAAATTTAAGTTGGAGGAGAAAATTTAAGTTGGAGGAAAAGTCAGTCGTTAGAGGAAAATTTTTCTGTTGGAGGACAGGTCGGCTATCACAGGAAAAGTTCCCCGTCGGAAGAAATGTCGGTTGTAAGAGAAAAGGTTCCCGGTTGGAAGAAAAATACGTCGCCATCGGAGGAAGAGTTCTCTGTTGGAAGAAAAATCGGTGGGGGGTAGTCAATTTGACGGGAGCAGACTTTAGGTAGATTTCTGGCGGCGGTTCGAGTATGGTGACACTTTTAGTTCATACATGAAGCCCCAAAGTTTTTCTTTTCTTGCGGGCGAAGCAATAAGAATGCAATAATCAAAAATACAAAAAAGGTTATTCTTTCCTTAGTCCCAAGCTTTATTTAGTTTAGTTTAATAACTCTTTCATTGGCCTTTGATGAGTAGATTTTTCTAGAATATTATGAGTTAAGTTTTTGAGATTTTCTTTGGTCATGACGTTTGTTGAACTAAGTTCCATCTCTCGCTGAGCTTGTCGCGGCCGGGTGTTATATTTTCTTACACCATTCATAGAGCTTGTTGCTGTTGGGTGTTATATTTTATTTATTTATTTATTTATTTTTGCACCTGTCGCGGAGCTTGTCGCAGTTGTGTTAGATTTTCTTTGCACCCCTCGCGAAGTTTGTCGCTCACGGGTGTTAGATTTTTATTTACACCCCTTACGAAGTTTGTTGTTGCCGGGTGATTGATCGGTTATACTTTCACGGGTGTTAGATTTTTATTTGAACCCCTCTTGACGCTTGTTGTTGTGAGGTGATCGATCGGTTATGCTTTTCGAGTTTGAATTCCCTTAGTCTTGGTAAAAATTATTGTTTGAAATAACAAGTTATGCATATGAATATGTTCTTTTGAGAGGGTTGCAGAAGCCAATAAGACTAATATTTTAGGTATTAAAAATATTGAAACAAAAAGATTGGGTGATGTGTGTGGATGCTATCCAATTAGAAATGACCAACTGAGGTAGATGATCGACTGAATGTTGGTAGTCGGTCGGAGGCAACTAGAGCAATGATCGGTCCGGGAGTGTCACTGGCCGGAAGGTAGCTTGTAGAGGATCACAAAATAGTTTAGTGAAATATAAGTATAAACATATAAGAATTGAATGGTATATAGGTAAATCCCTATATAAATTGAGTGTTAGGAGTGTAAATCTGTTTATAAATTGAGTGATTAGTATGTAAATCTGCCTACGATTTGGGCGGTAAGTTTGTAAATCTGCATATGAATTCATTGGCAAATATGTAAACCTCCATTGAATTGAGTAATATGTAAATTTATCTCGATTTTAATGAAATAATATTACATCAAGACTCCGAAACAGATGTTGACAGACGGTTCGCCCGGACAAAATAAAGCCGCAGACACGATAAGATTTCGGATCTCCACTTCGGATAAGAGCGAATGGTCGGACAGTTTGGGCGATCTATCGGCACGGCGATCGACAATAGTTGAAGAAGGGACATTACTTGTGCGGTGTTATTCATGGACAATCTCGGATTCAACTATGATAATATTTTTAATTACTTATTTTTTTTTAATTGCATACAAACATTCTTCCCATTAACTTCTAATTTCTTGAAATGTATTTCGTATCTAGGCATCATAAACATTGTCATATATACAAAAAATAATATTTAGGTGTTAACTATCTAAATACATAGAAATTGAGAGGTATGTATGTAAATTTTCTTTTCTCATCTTGATAAATCCGCTTAGCATCCTTTGACGGAACGAACGAAAGCAAGGATACAAGTCGCCGCACAGCCAGCTGCCATTCCAAAAGTAAAAAATATATATTTTAATAATAAATAGCTTGAGTTATTCATGCCTTTGACTTTAAGGAATGCAAAAGGAAATACTTGCAATTAAATTTCATATGCTTTAAAGTATATCCTATATCTTATTAGATTCAAATTAATTGTGTATATAAAAATATGTCTGTATGAATCTCAGAGCAATTCAACAATCAATCATAATAATGATTGACAGGAAGATCAATAGACTGTCTATCACGTCATGAGACATGATAGAGAGAACTGTTTTGGTTGAAATTGAAAACGATCTGCCAAAGACTGATTGATTAGTCTAAGAAGAGCCAACCAATTTTAGGCGCATCGATCGACAATAGTCCATCACCCATAAAAATCTTCATTAAAAGGTTTATCTGACACATGAACCAAAATATACCTCACAAATCTAATGATTACAAACAAAATACAAAAAAAAAATCAAAACTATTGCATTTATTTATTTATTTTAATTTTAAACGTCTAATACTTGCTATTAAGACTCTTGACTTTACTTGAAATTAGTTTTACAAAGTAAAATTAATTAATATAAAGTTTTTCTGTAACAGGAAATTAGATGGCCATCTCAATTCGGTGGGATATTTTCCTTCAAAGAGCTGCTCTGCCATAAATAAAAACAAAACCAACAATATTTTATTTAACCAGAAAATTTGGCTCAAATTATTCTAATAAAAAAAATTCTATAATAATATTCTCATTAAAATATAATTATTATAGATTTTCAAGACCCTTAGATCTATTCTAATATGATACAATATTAATAATATTCATTATATTCATTTTAAAATAAATTCAGTAGAAATATTAATTCATCGGCATCAAAAATTTATTTAGGAAATTTCGAGTTTATAAAGATTTGATATGTCCAAAGATTATTTTAATCACACATGAATCTTAGAGCATATCAAATAATAAACTTGTCGCATTTAAATTCAAGATAATCTAGGACCTTGATAATCAAACTGATTGTTTCAACAAGATGAGCCCGATGAAGTTAAAATTAGTTCGATATAAGTTTGATCAAGCCCAAATCATACTGTTTAAGTACATTTATGGGCTTTGAATGGAAAAATTGAACACTCAATGGATTACGAACATGAGAAACATATAATCAAATCAAACGTTTTGTCCAGTCGAATCCAATGGACCTAAAATCTCATTATTTTGACATCATTAATGCATTCAAATACTCATAGAACACTATCTGATCTAATGAATCGCTATGGGCCACCCGATGGAGTCATTTGGATTCATGCGGTATTTATAAATAATGCTACTCATAAAATTTATAAATAGACTCTCACTCTTGTCATGAAAGGGGCCCTATGACTTGCACATGGAGGAAAAAGCTGAAGAAATTCCATCTCTTTAGAGTTCTTGAGCTCCATCGCCGTCGGACTGCTGCCACAATCAAACTACAGTTGTCCAGCCTTCGCCATCGAGGCTCCGCCACGACCAAGCCACCATTGCTACCTCTTGACCACCACCGACTGACTGTCACTACACGATCACCGGTTCACCGCCATCGAGCTACAGTCATCGTCAGACCACTATCACTGATTGGTCGCCGCCATGACCGGACATCCACAACCGGACCACCATCGTTGCTTCTAGCCCACCTCTGATCGTCCGTAGTTGTCGTTGCTTTCGAACCACCATCGTCGCTTCACGACCACTGTCACTGCCAGACCACCATTGCCCAATTGCCGCCGTCAAGCCGCTGCCACTGTCAGATTATTGTTGTCCAACTACCACCGACTGGCTGCAGTTGTCGAAAATGCGAGCAGTTGATTTTTGGCACACAACCTCTACTTTGGACTTTTCTTCACATCAGTTGGGTCGCCACCAATTCCCCAATATTTTTTGCTGCTTTCCTAGCGAAAGTCTTGTACCACTTGTGTAATATAGCTTCCAGTCATTTAAGGGTCGGTAAAGTCTTGTAATATATATCGACATAGGAGAATTATTTCAATTATGTTAGGTTCCATGATTTTTTTCTTTTCGATTTATCATGTAAAAACTCAAGTTGTCTATTCTGTTAATATCATATTATTTGTGTGTGTCAGTTCTTCGGACATCACTAAGATATTAATCCATCACTCGTGAATTTATGAGTATGCAACAAGATTAAAATAAATATAATACATGACTAATTAATATTATTTTATATTATGCTCAATTTGTGACTTTGAGTGATATAATTTCAACTAAAACAACCAAATAGAAAAGTACTCGGAGATGAAGTTCTCACAACCTTTAAACTTAAAGTAAAAGGCTACATTATTATATTCATTTCCAATTANATATCTGATTTATTTAATGTTTTATTAAATTTTTTATAATTTTTTATATATTTTTTTAATTTATTAAAAATGGTTGTAAATTTCATTTATGTTTGCGTTTCATAGTAAGTGATGCAGAAGTTAATTACTTTGATGTTTTATATTCTTTTCTTCTTTCACCTGTTTTAATTTTTAAATCTGTTGGACAACAAAAATATGTGAGAGCCGATCCTCAAGGGATTTAACGGTCCAGAAGAGAAAAATATTATGATGGAGAGCCCACACATAGAGGAACGTGAGACCATCTAATCTGACAGAGACTCTAATCATTTGAACCAAAGCAAGCAAAACCAATGCCGACTGAGCCACGAAAGACGAATGAAGGACACCAGAACGAGCCACTCAATCAGAAACAAGATAGAAAAAATATATGAGTCAACTGTCACAAGAAAGACAATGCAATAGAAGACCTGATTCCTTAGTATCTCCAACTATCACAGGGATGCCAAGAGGCTCTCCATTTGAAGTAAAAAATAGGCAGTCGAGTCATATCAAAGACCAAGCAGGTCTCAGCCTACCAAACCGGACCTGCCGACCTTAAGCCAATCAGGCTAAAATACTAAGAATATCATGTGTAACCCCTATAAAGTTTGAGCAAAAATATAATACCATCATATTTTACCCTCTCCTTTATAAATATAGAGCTCATTTTATGATTAAAGAAGGATGAACCGAATAGACACGACGTATTACTGTTAATTACCGTTCACTCCTCTCTTTGTCTCTCTCTCTCTCTCTCTTTCTCCTAATTTTCACTCTATTTCTTAGGGTGTGATTTTCGGACAAATCAAAATCTAACGTCTTAGAGCTCGCTTGTGGAAGCCAAAGACGTTGGCGAAATTCTTAGAGCTCGCGAATAGCCACATGTCCGTTGAAGTGTACAATTTTCGTCCAGGAACTTCTCAACCATTGGAGCCCAAGGATAAGCTCCAAAGCCGGTCATAGTTTAGATAATCCTAAGTGGTTCCTAAAATTATCAATTTAAGTATTAAATTGAGATTTGTGCATGATCAAATAGTTTTTTTTTGATAATGTGTCATTTGCCTTTTCTTTTTAGACTAATGGACATATTATTTTTGAAAGTAAATTTGTTGTAATTAGAGTTGGATAATCTTATATTTATTTTTAAAAAATTTCAATCCAAATATTACATTGATAGTCGTTCTTGTCATATTGTTTTTTATTTTTTTATGAAGTTATTTGCATTCTTTTTTCAAATTTATCAAAATATTCATTTCAACAATAAGCATGCTGCTATAAAAAATTGGATTAAGTTGAATTTTATTTTTTAAAAAATAATTATAATTCACTTACTACATTGCGCCAAGGGCAGGCCCAGGTAGTGTCCAGAGAGAGCAATTACCCCCATCGAATTCAGATTTTTACTTATTTGGAAGGACAATCTGATCTTTTGCCCCTTCTGAAATATCAATTTTGACTCTCATGAAATATCATTTTGTCCTTTCTTGTCATAGCCCCCTCCCACATTAAGCCTAGAGGGTAATTTGCCGTCTAATAAAAGAGGCTAGTTCTGCCCTTGTTGATGCTCGATGATATAAATTTTTGAGATGATTATATACATTACACATATATACATAATTGTCTTAGGCTCACAACTTCTTTCTTCGTATTATTTACAAATAAAAAATAGATGTATAAAGAATGTCAAGAAAAATAAATAAAAGATCACTACAACGCTAAATTAAAAGAAAAAAAAAATGCAACTAACAATAATTATGTTAAAGTACTAAATAGTAAAATATTAAATGTTTATATGTAGTTGCTTCATAATAATATTTCTCTCTTATTTTTCTTTCGCTAGAAAATGTCTTCTTCATGTATTTGTCATGGTTTTAAAATAATTACAATCTATTTATTGAATTAATAAATATCTTGCAAATTAAATCATTTTAACAATGTTATTAAAACCATCTTGAAATACTTTATTATAAGTATTTTAAATTTTTTTTTTAAGAAAGTTATTTTCAAAATCATTTTAATAGCTCATTTTATCTTTTAATTTATGAAACTACTTTATATAATAATAAAAATTCAATCTCATATATGCGTTCGGGCATTTACATATATGCCATAAATTCTTATGAATTTATATATTTAATATCTAAACTTTANTATATGCGTTCGGGCATTTACATATATGCCATAAATTCTTATGAATTTATATATTTAATATCTAAACTTTAAATATTATTATTATTAATATGAAAAAAAAAAAGAAACACAATCTTTTTAAGTATAGATAAATAGTAAAAGTATAGAAAAGAAAGTTAAAAGTAGTAAGAATAAGATTTGTCATTTATCTTTGACGTTCGGTTGGCTGCCGTCCACCGAAGCGAAGGTGCTCTCAACGCTTACAATGAATAACTTTTTCTAACATTTCCTATTTTAATTATTTTTAAATTCGCTAAAGAAATCATCTCACATTTGTTTTATTTATTTATTTATTTTTCATTTTTATACCGAGCTTTAATATGCATCTGCTGTGCATTTGGACATAAAANTGAAATACAATCTTTTTAAGTATAGATAAATAGTAAAAAATATAAAAAGGAAAGTTAAAGTAGTAAAAATATAATATGTCATTAATATTTGACATTCGGTTGGCTGCCGTCCACCCAAGCGAAGGTGCTCTCAACGCTTACAATGAACTTTTTGTTTATTTATTTATTTATTTTTCATTTTTATACCGAGCTTTAATATGCATCTGCTGTGCATTTGGACATAAAAAAGGCCATCCATTCGTTCCATTCTGTTTCTTCTTCATCCTTCCTATGATTCGTCTCCAGCTTAATTTGCCCAGAAAGCTGAGATCTTTTTCCTCTTTTACTCTTCAGGTGCTCTCTTTCTCTCCTCTTACTTTGCTGTTTACTCTTTGAAATAAAATAATTTGTTTTGATTCACTTTCTACTCTTTGCTTGATTTCAATTTGCGGCTCTTAAATTACCAAAATAACAAGTTTTTTCAACTGTCTTTTATCATCGAATTGAGATTATTTGGTGCTGTGTTGTAAGAGAGAACTTGATGGATGATTCCTGTATTAAGTCTTTTTTCCTTCATCTTTTTTCTATTTTAAGGCAGGCCTTCGATTTCTAATGGTGCTCTGTTTTGAGTTGAAATTGCTCTTTTCTTTGNCTTTTCTATTTTAAGGCAGGCCTTCGATTTCTAATGGTGCTCTGTTTTGAGTTGAAATTGTTCTTTTCTTTGGCCGCCCATCTTTTTTGAAGGGAACTGATGTAATAATGGTGAAGAGACGTGGTGTAAAGTTAGTAGGGTGTTTGGTGGCCCTTGAAAATGATTCTACACAATATTATGTTGTGTTTTGAAATAAAATCCATCGTTATTAGGGCTTAGCCCGGTCGACTCGACAAGTCTCACAACCTCCATGTATGGGGTCTCTCTTTATCGTGCTTCTTTCTTTTGGATTGTTGGATTCTTGTGAGATCAACACTGATGCCTTTTGATGTACATATCTATATGAATTTGGCCAAACAACTATCGATTTCTAATCACTCCTATCGCTCTACAACTGGCTAAATGTAGGAGAAAAAGAAGGGGCGACATTATGTAACCATCACCTTTTATGATGTATAGAGGTGTTTAGTTCCAAATTCATAGATGATAGTTAGTTTACATTTAGGTAATATGTAACATTCATATATAGGTTAGTTAGAGTTTTTGAAAAGGTTGGAAAACACAGTAAATAAATATATGTTAGATTCTGATTTTGCAATTAAGTTTGGTGATAATTTTCTCTGCATCTCTAAGCATTTAACTCCAAGTCCATTTCAAAGGAATGCGAAGAAGATAATAACAATCAGTTGCTGGTTTCAGTTAGCTGGATGTCAAATTATAGGAACGTGATCTGATATTTTATAAGGTTATGCCTTAACATTAATTCTTTTCAAGGTTTAATTAAATGAAATAATAAGTTAGTCCATATCCTTGATTGAAATATAGCATCAGAATAAGCTTATTTTTTTATGTAAAAGTGAAGCTGCTTGATGAAACTTAAATTAGCAAGTAATTAGAAATGAAAAAGATCGAGATGAGCACCCATATTGAGTCAAAACTATTTAAGCACAAAACATGCATCCTTACATGACATGAAAATGCAANTTGATGAAACTTAAATTAGCAGTTAATTAGAAATGAGAAAGATCTAGATGAGCACCCATATTGAGTCAAAACTATTTAAGCACAAAACATGCATCCTTACATGACATGAAAATGCAATAAGTAAATAAATTATAAAAATAGTTTAACTGTGTCTTCATCAACTTCATATCTACATATTAGAATGTAAAGGAATTTATTTTTTGTTGGTTTGGAAAAAAACTGGTGTCTTTTTATTGGAAAATTTAGATCTGTTTAGCAAATATGTCACCATGTAATTTCTTAATAGTTTATAGAAAAAATTTAATAGAGAGAAAGCTGAATACCTGTGGCGATCTTGGTGATGTTAAAGACATTGAAATGTCCACTTTCAAANGTCAACTTCATATCTACATATTTGAATGTAAAGGAATTTATTTTTTGTTGGTTTGGAAAAAACTGGTGTCTTTTTATTGTAAAATTTAGATCTGTTTAGCAAATATGTCACCATGTAATTTCTTAATAGTTTATAGAAAAAAATTAATAGAGAGTAAGCTGAATACCTGTGGCGATCTTGGTGATGTTAAAGACATTGAAATGTCCACTTTCAAACTTTCACTGCCCCTGCATGCTTTTCTTGATTTGTGAGAGCTTATTGATTTTTCAAAAAAAAAAATTCATTTTTGCTCTTCCTCATTTACCTAATCACTCTTCTAATATCTACACAAACATATATTGCTTACACCTCACTCTCAGTTTACATCCGGGTAAACAATACTATGAANCTATTGATTTTTGAAAAAAAAAATTTTTTTGCTCTTCCTCATTTAGCTAATCACTCATCTAATATCTACACAAACATATATTGCTTACACCTCACTCTCAGTTTACATCCGGGTAAACAATACTATGAATCATGGGTGCTTCTAAGAGCTGACTTATCATGTGGAGCATCGTACTAGACACTTAGATCCTCGGGCTTACTCAATGAATCATATTAGGCATATCATGTAATGTGTCTCATTTTTAATTGCTTAAAAATCTTTGAAATTTTGGGACATTTCTTGGACACTTATTGAGCGTGTTATGGAGAGACCCCATATTACAGAAAAATAATGCGACTCTAATTTATCCTATATCCTATTTATTATTATAAATTTTCATCTCGCTCTCCCCTTAATCATTTTCTATTAATATTATTCATACTATAGTGTTATTGAATCTTATGGCTTATCATTTGATAAAATGTACTAGTTTATCAACTCCCAAGATTAGTCTTATTTGATCTAGGGTTTTATTTTATTTATAATAGTGTATTTAAAAAAAAAAATGTGTTTTTAATATATGTTTTTGTCTTGTATTATAAAATAATTATCATGTGATATTTCGTTGTTGTTTTTGTTCCCTTGTTCTTGCATTTATAGTTACATGCTGTACATTCATTATATGAGTGTGGAACATGTATTTGCTTATGCAGTTGAGATTATAATATAGGGAACCATAGGTTCAAGGTGATGCAAAATGTCTTAGAATTAGTATTTTCTAATACAACTAATATGACCTATAAGATGATTACATGCAAAGTAAATTGAAGATTACAAATCACAAGCCTCCAAATAATTCAGTCATTTGTATACTTTAAATGTAAACTCAGAGATGATATAGAATAACATAAACTTAGTAAGCAAGTGTGGTTGATTTCCAAAAATTGAATTTGACGTACTCAATTTTGAGCAAATTCAAAAGCAATAATATAAGCACTAATATCAAACTATATATATATATATATATATGTATATATATATATATATATATAT
>JXCR01024389.1:72964-75464 GCA_002079205.1 Phalaenopsis hybrid cultivar
ATATATATATATATATATATATGTATGTATATGCATATGTATGCATGTATGTATGTATGTATGTATGTATGCATGCATGCATGCATAAAAATTAAGAAAAATAGGCCAAACGCCCATACAAGGAGATGATTTCTCTTAGAATTAGGTAGTTGCACTGTACTTGACTCGAGGAATTACATATTCAGCTTGTACCCAGAATATTAAAATAAAAAAGGAAGTTTTATGCGAGCTGTTGTTTTTCATAATCAAGTCAAAGCAATTTTTTTCCCAAAACAATTTCAACCACAATCTAAAATTTTCTAAAACTCCAATCGAAACCAAAACAAACATTAAGCTGTGAAATTCGAAGCTTTTAAACCTCATTGGAAAACACATTTAACCTTCACAATTCTCAATTCGCATGATTCAAGTAGGTCACCAAAACTTCAAATCACAATGCTATTGAAAGAAATACAACACTGGATTTGTAGAACAAATTTGGAAGCACGAGTATGGAGCTACACCTTTCAATTTCAAAGGATAATGCTAATAACCATCACCAAGACAAATCAAACTAAAAAGTCCAGGTCAAGTATCATAGAACCTTATAACCCTGAAAATCATTATGCATGGTGGAATCATTAGAACCATGCACATAGCATATGATCGCTCCATCACTAACATATGTAGGCATCCATGTTTGCTCTCTATGTAATTCATTCCAAAGAAATATTTAAACAATTTACAAATTTGAAATTCCACAATTAATTTAAGAATTAATATAAAATTTCACAATGAATACGATTTACACCACATGTATGAAACTTGATATGTTACTAACTTAACAAGCTCTCTGTCATGCATTCAACCTAAGCAAAAAGTAGTTTCGATGAAATAAGAAAGATGAAAAACTGGCCAATTCTAAACCCATGCCTCAATAATGATTCAAGGAGAAGAACAAGTTACATACCAATACAGAAGCATCCCCATATGTTATGTCAAGACTTTCAAAAAGTTCCAAGAATCCAAACCCATTATCACTCACAAGTACTGAGAATAAAATAAAAAATTTATTCAGGCATAAATTAAGGTTCTTATTTATAATTCAGAAGAGTAAAATCAATAACTCATCAAGGTCCTCCAAACTTTGGCCATTATAAAACTTTTATGCGAATAAGTAGTTTAATTATCATATGGTTATATTTGAAATGTTACTTGATCTTTATTTTTTAGTTTTCTGCCTTCGTGGCTTTTATACAGTCGTGGTGCTAATGGAATTTCCAATGATCGTTAATGGTGAACTGATTTGTCAGCACATAATAGCTCATGTGCTACTTTCTTTAGTGCTTCAAAAAGGACGGCAAGGGTTGCAACACCTCAAAAAGAAATGGAGAAGCTACTTTTGTTAGTACAAAGTTCTCTGCACTATCTTCACTTCCAGTTGTTTTTGTCCCTTGGAGCACATGCATTGCAATAATTGCATTCTTGCCCATCCAGTACAACCTTAAGCTGGGATTTCATTATTTTAAGTTCAAAAAGATTTGTTTGGTTGTCCTCCTTTTGTTCTATGTGAGAGTATTAAGTTGGCAGGCTGTTCTCATTCATTCTTTGCCTTTCTTGTAGGACTGTTTTTTATCACAAATTGTGGAATCGCGAATGGGAAGATCTTGCAAAGGCTGTCTAAATTTATTGTATTGAGTTTCCTTCAAATTCTTTGAATGCTATAAAGTTAATTATCTTTTGAATCCATCACCTTCCGATAGGATGGACAGGGCAGATACATGTGGATTTGTCAGCGGCGGAGATTGCAGATTACAATTTCATTTGTATTTACATTTTTTCTACTCGGCAGCTGGCAATTAAGGAAGCTGCATTGGATTTTAAAGCAGCTAAACTTCCTCAGGCTCTCCGTTAACCGCCACTACGACTGCCAGCTGATATATGGATCTTAACATGTCAAAAATGATAATGATTGGCAAAGATCTGCAAAATCCTCTGGATATGGAGCTAAGACACAATCCCAAGAAGAGCTATAGTGACACCAGATTGCGCCTGGATTGCAGAGGATATGGGTTAAGCGAGACAAACATGGCAGATTATTCAAAGAGCAGTTTCGACCTTCAATTTCAGGGTGATGAATGTCATTTAGACCTGGGGCTGGGCTCTGCTCCATCTTCCTGCAATCTCCGTTGTTTTCAGTCTGTGCTCAGTAAAGTTAAAGAATCTGCTACTTATTCAGACTGTAACTTGCGTTCTGGAACTGATTCTGATATGCTGGAACTCGGTCTCTCATGCGGCGCTCTATTACAATCTTCCTTGGAAAGAACGACTGTTACAGTTGTTGATGAAGGATCAACATCTGCAAAGAGGAGTTCAGGCGGTTACATTTCTTCTCTTGTATTTTCCCCAAGATTTGATGGCTCTGAAGCCAAAGAGAGTCCACCAGTGACCTGTAATTTGTTGCATGATGAAGCTCATGGGCATCTATTCAGCTTCTGTTCTGATCCTTCAACTACCACTA
>JXCR01024389.1:80464-96244 GCA_002079205.1 Phalaenopsis hybrid cultivar
ATGAGGGGCATCATGAACTTATTCATTTACATCTTATTGAGGACTCTAATAAGTCAAAGTAATTGTACATAAAAAGTAGGATAATTAGAATAATCCAACTAAGAAATAATCACCTTCAAAAGAGAGTTTTGAAAATTGACAAAAATACGTAAAAAAATTTGCGACTCAAAATAGGTGCACGAGTTGTTTTGTGTTGGGGGTGCAAAATTAACTTCTGTCAAGTTATTGAACCACCGTAGCGTTGAATCCTTAGGGTAATCAATACAAAGAAGAATTTCATACTTCATGGGATCATTTATTCTCAATAAACCCATTGCTGGCCTTAAGTGAACGTGTGTTCAGCAGGTCAGATTTACCCATACAAGATTCTAAAGTGTTGATTTATTGAAAATTTATTTTAAGTTTCAAGTTATTGAGCCACCGTAGTGTTGAGTCTCATGAATAAAAAGCAACACTTCATAGGAACATTTATTCTCAATAAACCAATTGCTGGCCCAAATGGGATGTGTGTTCAACAAGGTCAGATTTAACCATGTACAATACTAAAGAAGAAACTTAAACATCTGGAGTGCCTATGCTGCAACAATTTCCCTAGACAAGACATTCTCCAATTGATGTCACCTCAGAGCTTCACTAGCCTTCTTCCCCTTCAAGAATCCAAAGGGGAGGAGCCCGTCCTATTAGGGTAGTATGTTTTATCATCGTCCGCTGGAGTGGACGGCGAGGTTCTCCTCATACCAGCAGCAGGTGCTCTCTTCCGCCATTCTGCCTATTCTGGACAGGAAGAGCACACCTTACTCTTAGTGTTACCCATATTTCTGCAATAATTTGTTCTTTAATTTTATTTATTTGCTGCGCCACAAACTTCTCAATGCATTCCATGTTACTGTTAAATTCCATATTGCTTAGCTCTACTCTCTGCGCAACTCTTCTTATTGTGACATGCTTAATGCTTGTTGCACCTTCCAAATATTTTTGCCCTAATTTATCAGTGGATTCACACCCCCAAGAAAGAACTAAGGAAAATTTTGAGTCAAAAGAGTGTGGGAAAATAAAAGAGAGAAAAAAGCCCTTCAATATTCGAAAATCCACCGATATTACATTGATCATTTCTATAATAGATGGGTTGGCCTAAATGTTAAAAACAGACGAGAACTCCAAAAGATCTTCGACCCATCCCTTGTCTTTAATTAATAGTATCTTGGTAATGCACTGCATTGAAAATTGTTCCTTATAAATGCCTACCTATATATTTCACTTCTAACCATGCTCCTATTGCCAACTCGGCCATGGAGCGAGTTGGTCTCCTGGGCGAGTGGCTCCTTTGGGAGAGTTGCCAAGCTGCTTAGTCGAGCATCTATGCGCTCATTATTATTGGCGAGCCATCTAAGTAAGATTCCTTGATTGAGTTACTTGGTCAAATTAATCTAGCCAAGCTATGTAGCAACAACTTAACGAGACATCTAGCTTCAAACTTTGAAGCCTACTCCAGGGCATTTCACCCATACATTTAGAAACGATGTTTTCATTAGCATTTGTTTAAGTGAATAAAATTATCAATTTGAGTTATTTTAAAGGTTTTTATAGAATTCCAAAACCCGTATTATTTCCTCCTACATCCAAGCAAATGATAAAATCTAGTAAAATCATCATTTTTACAGATATTGTTCTCTCTTTAAGCAATTTATCATCATATAATATCATAGTAAGAAAATAGCATATATTATAATATTTTTTAAATAATTTATAATAGCAATTTCCACTTTTTATTATAATAATATCACTTTATTATTAAAGATGTTTGCTTTAATATATTATCTTTTATTGTTCTTGTCTCTCTTGTAACACAACAAGATGAGCAGTTAATTGTATTTTGCTTTCGTATGACCTTTTTGTTTGTTACAAGGATGAATCGCAGTTTTGGTGGGTGATCACATAAACGATAATCCATTCCCTCCTTTTTATTATATCTATATTATGCCGTCTTCGGAAGCAGGTATCTAGGAGCTCATATGTTTAACTTAAGACTCTAATCATGATAGCATTCGTTCTGTACCATAGGTTAGTGCAGCAGTATCTACCATATAGGGCATTAGATTTGTTTGAAGAATGCGCATACCATCAGCAGATGGCTTGCTTTTATTTAGGAAATGATTAAGAGTTTTCTCCCTCATGCTTTTTTTTTAAATTTATTTGAAGAGGCTCAAGAAAAGTTGTTTCATTTCATTTGAAGCTCAATGAAGAGGCAATGAGGAAAGTTTTGTTATTATGCCTGAATTTGAATCTTAACCTGCAGAGATTATTTTTGATTGAAGTTCTGAGAGTTTTACTCTTTTATTGAATAATATCATGATTTTTTTCATAACTTCAATAAATGTGTGTCTGCAAGCAACAAGAATGAGAAAATCAGGTTAACCAAGAAGAATAACAATACAACAACAACAAGCCTTCATCCCAATAAGTGGGGTCAGCTACATGAATCCTTATTCTCCATTGTGTCCTATTTAGTGTCATATTTTCATTTAATTCTAATAAATTAGGATTATTGCAGGTCTCACCTCAATCTTATAAAACTTTCCTTTGAAGTCTAAGCGGTACTTTTCTATCACACAATAGTCCCGATGCATTCCTCCACTTCAACCATCCAACTTGAATTCTAATACTAACATCCTCATCTATATCACCATCACTTCAAACAATAGACCCGAGATATCTCAAACGTTCACTCAATTTAATGACTTGATCACCCATTGTTAGAACCCCGCTCCTAGAACTACTATTACTAAAATAATATTCCATGTATTCATTCAAATGCATTAATGATTAAAGCGTAAAAATGGTTGATCACTGATGTAATACTAGCTTTGGTTGAAGACATTGAACTTCGATTTCCAAGGGAAATTACGAATGTGGATTAGGTTTAGGACTAAATTGAGATAAATTTCACTCGTCTTAATTGAATAAGCTTGACTGTATGTAATCAAGAGCAATTCAAAAGTGTTTTCCAAAGTGTAGCTCATAGAAATGGTTTACAAATCAATAATAAAACAGCATAACCTAAGCAAGAACGCATTGATTAATTGGCAATGATTACCCTTTTGGAATTGAATACAAACCATCAAAAAGATTCATTCATGGTTCTGATTCTTAGTTAGTAGGAGACGAAGAAAGCCTCAAGCATTCATTTTGGCAACGTCGGAGGCAAACATCATTCCAGTGGGGAACTTGATTTTGATTGACACAAACCGTGCGTGCACAAGCATCGGTACAAGCATCAAGAAGAGAGACACCACAGACCGTAACACAAGTATCAGGGGTGGGATCTTTGGAGAAGGCACCAACTTTCTTCAACATTCTTTTTGAAGTGCAGACCCTCTCACAGACAAATATATCATCAGAGCTTTTCTCACGGCCACGAGCACTCTCGAGTCGTTTTTCTTCAGCTCTCCTCCTCTTGGCTCGAATGGCTTGTCCTGCAATAAGAGCTGGAATAGCAGCCCCGACTAAGGACCACCATACCTCCACCATTGCTGGCGCAAACCTGGGCTTCTGTATTTATAGCCCTTTCCCCCTACCAGTGTGGCAAAGAAACGAAAAAGGTGAATCAATGACCATCAGGTTGGGTATTAACAGGAAAATTTAAGAACATGACCGGCATTTTTAACAAAAATAAGAATAGTACTACTTGTAAAATTAAATTCACAAAATTCCATCAACAAGAAGTCAGGTTCTGTAAGAATTTGAGATCTGCTCCAATTTAAGTTATTGAGACGCCTTTTTTTTTGGGTATCAAGAGAAATCCCAAAGTTGGGTAACCATAAAAAATATATGAATGTTGAAGGTTTTATTGAATAAAGNTGGTATCAAGAGAAATCCCAAAGTTGGGTAACCATAAAAAATATATGAATGTTGAAGGGTTTATTGAATAAAGAAAACACAGAGATGATTTCAGGTTGGAAAAATAAGCACTAGAACAAATCTGGAGATATAAGATTTTAAGAAATTTACTTATGTGTTCGTTGTAATCGAAGCATGCAATATATTGCTTAAGAGCTTTAGATGACCGCACCCCTTAAATCTCAAACACTATGCTTAAANAATGTGTTCGTTGTACTCGAAGCATGCAATATATTGCTTAAGAGCTTTAGATGACCGTACCCCTTAAATCTCAAACACTATGCTTAAACTGGAGTGCTGTTTGTGGGTTCATAAAATTCTATTTGATGAAATGCAGTTTTTTAAGTACAGAGCCTCTAAACCTACATAAGAAAGATGGAACCCAAGTTTTTAAACCCAATTTAATTGAATAGGTGTTCAAATATGCCCAATTTTGCTTCAGCCACTACCAGATTGGCTTCAATAAGCCAAACAAAGTTTGCGCACACTTGAACTGACCAAATAAAAGGCCAAACAAAGTTTATTGGGCCTTAAACCTCTCATTCCTAACGTGCGTGCACAGCACTTGCACAAGGAGGCATCAGCACATGTCGCTACTGCTTTTGGCTACAGTCTGCACCCANGAGTTTTTAAACTCAATTTAATTGAATAGGTGTTCAAATATGCCCAAATTTGCTTCAGCCACTACCAGATTAGCTTCAATAAGCCAAACAAAGTTTGCGCACACTTGAACTGACCGTATAAAAGGCCAAACAAAGTTTATTGGGCCTTAACCTCTCATTCCTAATGTGCGTGCACAGCACTTGCACAAGGAGGCATCAGCACATGTCGCTACTGCTTTTGGCTACAGTCTGCACCCAACACAACCCCTCAGACGTAGATGAAAAGCAAAACAACGGCCTCAATTGCAATCTAATGAACTCATTTGCTAGCAAGAATTCAAATAACTTCATATCTTCTTTTAGTAAGTTTGTTTCAAAATCTCCTCCCAATGCCACGAAAAGTCAAAAGTCCCTTTTTCTCAAAAGCAGAGTANACTCATTTGCTAGCAAGAATTCAAATAACTTCAAATCTTCTTTAAGTAAGTTTGTTTCAAAATCTCCTCCCAATGCCACGAAAAGTCAAAAGTCCCTTTTTCTCAAAAGCAGAGTAAATGTGCATGCATATATTCAAGGAAGAGCACATCCTCAAAGTTTCAAACTAATATGATATATAAAATTGTGAATTTTCAATTTATGCCGTGTGACTAGTCCCCACATCGGTTATTTTACACCGTCCATTCATCTATTGCAGTTGAAAGTCTGCTTGTACCATTCACAAATGGGTATGAGACCTATCAAAGACATTCAAAATGAAGTCAACTGATCAATCCTTGAAGTGAAGATGATTTTTAACCAGAGAAGCATACTATGGTCGGTAGCTCAATTGGTTACTCTATTCCACACTAGAAACCCAGATGGCTTCTTATTCTCACTAGCATGCCGCACACTATTTTGATGACTGCTTGGTTGTTAGTATCCCTTAAAGGATGGAGAAAGAAATGCTATTTGTTTCCAGAAAATGAAGACAGGAAAATTCTGCATCCAGTTGATGTAAGTAATGAAGTTTTTTGAGAGCAATCACAGGCTACTTAGACGATCAAATTTCTTTCTCAAAGTAGGGCTAAAAGAGGACTGTTGATTCTGAACAACCCCAGAAACCTGCCCTTACAGTCACAGATGCAAAACCAATTGACAGAAACTGCAGACTTGACGTTATCAAGGTGACAAAAAGATTAGAGAAGAAAGAAGAACTGCCCATGAAGAGATCTGTTGAGAAGGCAGAGAAGAAAAGGAAAATTGATCTTTTATTGCAACAAATAAGAAAAAAATGTATACTACTGAACAAGAGCAAAGGGATACTAATCTTGAGGATGTTACATTCGTGTTGATGGAAGTGATCAAGAGGACCAAGAAGACCATGGAGATGAGAGAACTGATACCACTCGGAATCCACTTGGATAGAGTTCGACCAATAAAGTAAGCGGCATCAAAAGTAAAGTGGGGACTTATGTCATCAAAAGTAAAGTCAACTTATGTCAGAAACATCTGAGGCTATTGAGAGTATGGGAACAAAATTTCCCAGATAATAAAATTAAATAATCCAGTGGCCAAAGATGACAGGTCCTACACAATAAGGACCCCACATGGACTATCCATAAGGAATCAACCAGTTGGGGCGTCAATAACATAAATACAAGCAGATCACGGCCTAATTGGGGGACTTCGAAGAACATCTGATCAACAGGATTGTCAGACATTATGAGAACCATTTGTCAAGCATAATGCACGCTAACCAATATATGAAATGTCATACCAATGACACTGAAGAAAATGAAATATGAGAGGTCTTAGGGCAAAGAGCAGCAGGTGATCCAAAAGATCAATAAGCTTTCAAAAGAGTCTGATGTAACGGTCAAAAACATGGAGCAAATGTCTGCTTGGGCGTTCAACATGATGAGACACTGAAAAAAATCCTAGATACAGAAAGGCAACTTTGGGGTGATATATATGGTAAAGTACTATTAGCAAGCGAAAAAACATCCGGTGGATTGTCTTATACTAACAATAGGAGTGTAATGAAGAACAAAGAACAGGAAAACTTGTTATCGAAGTTGTTCCTGTCTGTCAACCTTCAAAAATTTCAAAATTTTATTTAAATATAAAGTATATAGTTTAGATTATGAAAGTAGTGTTTTAATTTTTTAGAAAATGAGACCGAATAGATCTCATTAGTCCAATAATTTGCATAATCGTGTCTGAATACTATAAATTCCAAGAGATAAGTGTAGACCCCGACGATAGACACAGTCCTGCAAATTAAGAAATTTGTGACATTTATTTGAACTGCGAACCTTTTATATATGACCGACAAATTCTCCTATTTAATAAAAAGATTAAATAGAGTTTATTTTACCTGAGTTCCAAATTCTCGATAGAGGCAAACCCCTATAGTTAATTACATCCCAAATGATGGGGGTCACTTGAGAAAACTCTCGATAATGATCAGAGGTACTAGTTTTCAAGAATTTAAAGTTTAGGTTTTCACGGTAGGACGTGGAAAGACAAGTGGAAGTAACTCAAATAGACACAATTATTTTCAGGAGTCCAAAGGAAGGAAAAGGTAGGGGATGTCAGAATCTGAGGAGAAAACTTGACTTCTCAAACTATCCTAATACGTGGCTGCGTTTTAGAGACAATGTTATTTAGGTGTTTAATCCTACCAATTTTATTGTTTGAGACTTATATTTGCATAATATCCGATTATGCAAATAGCTCGCAAAGATAAGAGGGTTTACGTCGTATCACACGACAATCTCGGAACCTAAGGCGAGTTAGGACTTACGCTGCACAACATGGTTGTACAGAAACCTAAAGAGGGTGTGAGGATTTACGCCGCGCTAGGCGAACTACTTCAAAGCCCTATGAGTTGTTATTTAGAATAAGGAGAGAGAGATTGTTGTTGAAGATCCTCTTGTTGCTCGATCAAAGCTCCTTATCGTGCTGCCCACAAAGTTGGCTCCAAGCTGTTGTTGTAGCGATGACTCTAGGGTTTAAGTTTTTTAATGTGTGAAGTCATGATGTCAAATCAAATGTTTTCTAAGATTATGATCATTTAGGTGTTATGGGGAAAAGTTGATTAGAGCGACACCGGTTAGGATCTCACGGTTCCCTCGTTCTGATATCACTATTTTCTTTTGAATTTACTTAGCTTAAACGAATTATGAAATCCATTTAAATCGGGGAAATCTCGTTATCAACTGTGGGTTACCTCCTCCGATGAACTCCCGTAAATTCGAAAGAACGTGTTATGTTTCTTTTTTGAAAATGTTGTTTAATTTTAAAAAATCGTTTTGTTTTGAAAGTGAAATTGTATTTAATACATGCATAATATGTTAGAGCAACAGTAAATATCAATGAAGAAACAAAAAAACAAATAAAATATATCTGCGTACGTGGCGTATTTGCTGCTGTTATCCCTGTTGCATGCTTAACTCACAAAACACAATATAACTTGCAGGGGATTTAAATAAATTTCAGAGAAAAGAAGAAAACAGTAAGCAGTTGAATAAGTCATAACAACAGTTAGGAACTCCAAACATGTGATTCTAAGGTTTCCTGCAACTCCTGACTGCAACTAGCGAGCTAGTACGATGATCCTGCGACCTCCTACGGCTCTGAACAACAACTAGTAAGTTTACGGTGATTCATACGACTCCGGACAGCAGCTAAGAACTTCAAACAACACATGTATGGCTTCCTATGAACCCAAACAGCAATATATAACACCTATGCGGCTTCCTACGAACCCAAACAGTGGTGGGCATCACCTAGATGACTTCTTACGAACCCAAACAGTGGTGGACAACACATAAATAGCTTCCTACGAACCCAAACAGTGGTGGGCTATATAGCTTCCTACGAACACAAATGACAGTGGGCAGCACTTAGATGACTTCCTACGAACCCAAACAGTGTTTTTGGAGCCTTGGACAGCAGCCTACAACATCCCTATACTCCAAACAGTGAATTTGGAGCCTTGAACAGCAGCCCACAGCGTCCCTATACTCCAAACAACGACTTTGGAGCATTGGACAGCAGCCGACAACGTCCCTATACTCCAAACATTGGCTTTGGAGCCTTGGACAGCAGCCTAGAGCGTCCCTATACTCCAAACAACGACTTTGGGGCCCTGGAAAGCAGTCTACAGCGTCTCTATACTCCAAACAGTGGCTTTGGGGCCATGGACAGAGCGTTCCTATACTCCAAACAGCAACTTTGGGGCCTTGGATAGCAGCCTACAATATCCCTATACTCCAAACAGTGACTTTGGGGCCTTGGACAGCAGTTTTAAATAGCCCAAACAACAGAGGAAACCTCCTCGAAACATACCCAAAAGACAATTTAAAAGTCCTGAAATCCCTCTTTAAAACAGTGATAAAACCTCCCCGGAATGGTACCGTTTATTCCTCAGGTATACTCTTGTCGATGTGGCACATATTTGAAAATCCATTCGTCGCGAAACTCTTTCCGCATATTTGTCCAGAATTGAAGTCAACGGAAAAAAAAAAAAAACAAAAGAAAACACTATTTCGCCTAAGCCGATTGCTTCCAGTATTAATTGGTGCTCCATTCACAAAGAAAATGCTATAGCCCAAATATACACCCATTAGATACATACCCCAATATCCAAACATACTGAAAAGGCCTTCTTTATTTTGGCTAAAGATATTTGAAACACTTTGGCTGGGCAGCAAAAAGAAATTTACCCAACCCATATTTCAGGCTCATCGGATAAGCTATGAGAATAACCATGCCCAATACTCCACAATATTTTGGATGCATGTGACTTATGGAAATTAATAGAGATACAACTATTAGGATGAAAAAGAAATTTTAATGAACACCAAATTTTCCCACATGGACCTGATATTCAACACTTGCTGTGAAAATAAGACGACCTGCACCAAGCAATACTACTGGACTTACGGACTGAAGAGCTACCTTCCAATTTCTCTAGCCTGTTTTGATACTAAAGAATTTGCCACCACAAACGACCCACACCAAGACCCGTCAAACTAGTGCCATATGCCTCAGTTTTGGCCCAGCGTCTAATAAAAAATTTAAATTCGACTGCCAAAATAAATATGCATACTATTACTACCATGAAACACGGTACCATAAAATACTCATCCTAGAAGGCGATAAATCCTGTTGTCCAATTTCATTTTTGAGGGAAAACGGCTTGGCCTAAAGATGATCTTTTAACTGAGGTGCAGAAAAGCAGCATAATTATCATGATAATAGCCAAAATATAAATCCATTCAGCAAGGATCTTGAAATTTTATCGACGGCCCAAACCTAAGTGAGTAGATACGAGGGTGTCAAGCTGTAAGCAGGCGAACCATTGTTACGTCGTGTGTGAGAGGGAAGCAGGCAAGGGCTTCAGAGGGGAAACATGCGAGAGACTAGGGCTTCGACGTGAGGCAGGGGAGTTGGGTTGAGCACGAGTCTCCGTAGCAAAGAGGAGAAGCAAGCAGGAGCTTCGATCAGGAGGTGTGATCGAGACACAGAGGAGGAGCGGGATCGAAAGGAGCAGGCGTCGAGCGGGGATCTTTGGCGCAGCAAGGAGTCAAGCGAGGATTTCTGTCGAGCAGGGGAGACGAGCAGGACCTTCATTCGGGAGAGCTGAGCAGAAGCGAGCGAGCAGGGGGTTTTCGGTTGAGTGAGAGCAGAAAGGCGAGGGTTTCTGTCAAGTGAGATCGAGCAGAGGAAAAGAGGGGGAGAGCCGAATGAAATTCGCAGAAGGCGAAGTTCGAGCGGGTTCTTTATCCATAGAATTCCAAATAGTTGTTAAGCATGTGTTGGGGCAGAGAATTAAACGGTTTCCATATGCAGGGAGGTTTAATTGGAAAACATTAACACCTGAATATTTTTAATTAAGACAAATTTAAATAATTTGTTTGAATTTTGAAATTTGAATTTCAAATTCAAGTGAGCTAGTGCTTAGCTCGTGTTCAGCCCAAGTCCAGCCTGAATCGAACCCGAGTCGAACATGGGTTGAACCCGGGCCAGCGCATTGCTAATAAATAAATAAATAAATAAATATGTATCAATATCCGTGCTAGTCACTCACGCGCGAAACCATAACTATGCGGGTGTCTTTCCTAGCTAAAGACGACGTCCTAGACGCATACGTGTGGTTCGTTTCGTCATCCGGTCGTCCGGACGAGTTCGCCGACGGGCAAGTCAATTTAAGTCAAAATCGTGTGTGGTGCGATGTGTGTCAAAATGCGGCGTTTGTGAGTGCTCGAGTGACAAATAGTTTACCTAGGGGATGCTCCTATTAATATAGGTGTTCGACTTGAGTTTCATGTGTCGGTTCTCATCAACCCAACGAAATGCTGAGGATTCGGGACCGCCCATACGAGACTCGAAGGAGTGACGAGGAGACTCAATTTTTCTAAAGGGTGTGAGTTCCATACTAGTCCTCTAGGAGGGTCAAACAAGGGAAGCCTAAAGCTAGACTCTATGCTCTAAGGAGAGAGGTGAAAACCTTATCCAAAAAATAATGTCAACTGTCCCGTTAAAGAGATAGCTTGCAAAAAGATCATGTAGGCAAGTAAGCAGAAATAATTGAGAAGTATAATTAATCTGAGTTACATTATGACAAAAGCTTAGCTAGAAGAGGCTACTAAATAGTCAAAAAATTGTGCTAGTATACATAAAATGGTGGAGAAATGCTTGTTTAAAATGTATTCCTAAGAATTTTGTATAATGAGCGAAGACAGGCATAATCCTCAATATTGCAAATGTATAAGTACTTCAAAGTGCAGCTTCATTTAAATTTTTCTTATTTTATTCCCTGCCATGACTGTTTGTGGCATTTATTTAGAGATAGAAGAGAGCATAATTATAAACTTCAAGAAGGTGGGATGGAGGAGAGCCCCGAATGACAATTTCCAAATAAGGTTAAATAATGGAATAGGAAAACATAATATAAACAATATCAATGAGATGGTAAATGTCTCCAACATCAATAACTCCGCCAGCCATCTTCCTCTTGATGCGACTCAAAAAGCATAGAGAGAAGAATAATAACTTACGAGATAATTATGAGATTTGGTAAGGCAATGTGTAGGCAAAAGGCTTACAAGAAATTATGAAGCATATAAAATAGTGTCTACAGTTAACGAGTGATGATGGATAAATACCTTTTCAGAAATAGAATAGCAAGATCCATAAAAAACAATAACAAGTGAAAATGATAAGAGTTAAAGTTAATTGTTGATTATCTATCATATTAGAGGATATACTAGGAATTCTATTCGCAGCCGAACCAAAGGAGGAAGTAGAATAAATAAATAATAAATAAATAAATAAAGAGGATGGAGTATGCAAGGCTCAATTACTCAATTGATCAACTAAGAATTTTCAAGCATTCCATAATACACTTCTTGGGAAATAAAGATTGAACCAAAATGAGTACTCGTAGAATCGATCGGGGCAATGGAGGACAAATGAAGAGTTTTTGGAAAATAGTCAAAATATTCCAACAGTAGCTAGAAGAGTGATTTGTTTGTTGATAATGCTAACATTGAGGAAAAAATGTCATGGCCGCAATAACCTCATCCATGATTAGCACAACTACCCTTTGTTCCTATGGCAAGAATATTATGATAATGATAAGAAGTTATAGCATGTAAATCGATAAATGGGTGAACACATGAGACAATAATAAAGATGTTGGGAAAGTGATTCACGCATCAATTGAGCTTGAATAGATTGTAGAGATGAATGAACATCAAAAAGAAGCTTAGCAACATAAAAATCCCTTTTTTTCCGTATTGATGGTAAGCAAACAATATTAAATAAATTCATCCTTTCAAGTAGCTATAATATTCAAAAGTACTTTTTTAACATTTAAATAAAGAAAATATATTAAAATGGAGGGTATATAGCATTAAAATGATATTCTCCTGAAAATGGATAGAATGAAGAAATTTCTTGTCCCTTTAGCGGTCTCCTAAATTGTCATGATGAAAGAAATGGTATGTTGAAAGTTCTCATTTGATGTATTTAGGAGTGTTAATCGGTAAAGCCCGGATGTTTAAGTTTCTCAAGAGATCCCACAAGAAAATAAATGGTCTGAAAGCATGAAAGATAGTTGGTATCACTGAGTTTAATGGTAGTATTAATAGTACAGTACCTGAAGCACTATTGGCCAACACTACTAAAACAGAAGAGAGATAAATATAGAATCAATAAATAATAAATCAATGTGAGGTGATGTGTAGTGTGCACAAAGACGATCTAGAAAGTACAACAAACATATGAGCGAGAGCAACAGATGCTTGAACCAACAAAGGAGCATACGAGTGTGAGAAGCAAGCATGCCAGCGAGTGCCTGGGTGGGAGTATTGAGTCCTATAGCTACAAGTGACGAGACATGGAAGGAAGAAAAGAGAGGAGAAAGAGGGAAGGAACCTAATGGGGAGGAGGTAACTAAGAAAATAAATTACATTACTCAGAAAGCATATTAGAAAGAAAAATGTTGTCATTCATCTTTGACTAAATACAAGTGCCTACATATAGCAAAACCGCGAGAGAAGAAAAAGGAATAACTTAAAGAGAATGTATGTTACTATGAGAATAAGCTATTGTAATAAATCATCTTTCCAATTTAGCAATTTCATGTAATAACAATAACAGCTTTCCAATCTAATCCTTCCCCACAACAACATAAAGTTGATGCCCCAACAAGTTTCCTTAAGCACGTAAGTAAAAATCTACAACTACCTAAGGATTTGTCTAACCTTTCTCAATTTCATGGTAAAATTTTCAAGCATCAACACTAGAGGCTGTTTGGCAGCCCATTTTAAGCAGGATTTAAGCTAAATCCTGCCAAACGGCGAAAAAAGCCTCCGTAAATCCCATTTCTAAATGTTGTGAATCGGCGAATTTAGTAAATCCGGAAAGAGCGAAGAGAAAGAATAAGGCGAAGAGGCTTACCTTTCTCAAAGGTTTCTGGTAGGAGCGGAGCGGACGGATGAGAAAGAGGGGAGATTCTGTATTTTCACTCGGAATAAATTAAGATGTAAGTAGTGAAACTTGCATTTGATGTCGTTCTGGTTTACTAGTCCTTAAGCTACACAGTAAGGAAGATGTTAGGTCAGGAAAAATCCCCATTTAGGCAAGCTCTCTCGCCTGAACCCTATGGACCGTAGCAGACTTCTATTGCCGAAGAGAAAGGCGAGAGAGTTGATGTTGAGAAGAGTTGGAAAAATGTAGAGCTAGGGAAAAGCTTAGAGCATCATCGCACCTTCCTTTTCCGGCTTACAGAACTCGCCGGCGAAGACGGAAACCGACGCAGGCCCTTCTTGGTGCTCGTTCACTCTGCACTGTGTTCCGCCTCACGGTCTAGAAATCTAAAATTATTTCCCCCAACCCGGTCACTAGGGCTATGACGGCGCTGAGTAAAGGAACAAATATTACATCACTCCCAAATCTGGAGTCGAATGAGATAAAAATAAAACAAAATTCTTTTTAATACAGTATAATTTTCCCCCTTAACTATTTATGTTATTGTAATAATATTTATGTGTGATGAATATTCCCCTGTGTTACCGGGTCGGATCACAGGAAAGCAAACGCGTTTTCTTTTTTTATTTTCTAAAAATTTGAGTGTAGGTCCTTGAAGCCACTTGTCTGCATACCAGTGGACTCCGAATGCATCTATATGTTACGAGTACTAATAGAATAATTTTCTTGAGTAAAGAGGAGCTCTGGTTTAAGGCTGCAGATCTAATATTAGAAAGTAAATAGTTGTATGCATAAAGATAGAATCTTCACAGAAATTGCAGCAATGGAATTTAAATTTTGATATAATTTTTATCTTGATATTGACAAATTAAATCTCTAAGTAAATTTCGATTATGACTGTGAAAATTAGACTTAACACTGGAGGATATAGTGAAAACTTTTACATATTATAAAATATTTCTTTCTAATAATATATTTTTAGGTGTTCAGTCAGTTGCGTACGAAAATATTTAGTTCTATGATTGGTTTTACAGCTGAAAACAAAATACGAAACAAATATACTTATGACAGGGTTTGAGTTGATATAAGTGAGACAATGTTAGAAAGAGAATCATGCAGTCAAAATAAACCGTCAAAATTTTTTATACTTGATACAAAATAATAATTACCGCATGAAATTTGAGAAACTTTAATTTCAACTTAGGTTTCTTTAGAGTTGACAACAGTTAAGCTCGAAATCAGAACGTTAACAACCTGCTGAGACTATTAGGACTGTCGAAGATCGATAATCGACGAATATTTATCAATATATTTTTTTTAATTTTGTTTGTCACCATAGTCACATTAACTCATTCACGAGTATATTTCTTACATGTTTTCTTTATAAGTGTAAAGTCAGTGATGCGTATGAGGTTTGTGATTGATTTCTCACTTGGAGACAACTTATGAAACAAATATATCTGTGAGCTGGTCGATGTAGTTAGAGTGGCATGCACTATTAAAGGGAGACGCCTTAATCAATTACGAGTCTCGACCGTTTAAAAATCTTCAACATAACTAACATACTAAGATGTTAAATGATCCAACTTCGAACTGAGATGATGTAGGTTTCGAATAATTTAATATGTATGTTCCCAAAAAATTTGATAAAACTTTTGGCTCGTACCTCGAGTTTCATATGTGAGTCAAACTTATAATCAATTTCTAAGTCGAAAAATTCCTTGCAAGGAGAGCTTCATCACTTGAAGGGAGCGGAGGCCAGTACTTGGAGCGTTGATGACCAGCTTTAGATCTGGTTGATCGTCCTAAGTTGATCGACCTATTCTCCGGGCTCGATTGGCGTCTCTAGCCCAATCACTCGATCTTTTTGGTTTGATTGACATCCCAATGTCTATCCCCCGCTTTAGGTCTGATCAATTATTTTGGCCCGATTGATTTATTTTTTGGAATTGATCGGTCGCTATGCCTGATCGTCCAATCTTTTGGCGTCGATCGACCGCACTGACACGATCGCTTAATCTTTTGGGTTTGAAAGACTAACCAAAAGAAAATATGTTGAGATTTTCATACCTATTTTACATTGTTTTTGATGATATTGCACTTTTAAAAAAGTTATTTTTGATATTTTGTTGCAGGAATGATAAATTAGGGTCATTAGAGCAAAAAGATGCAAAAATGAGCAAATTTGGAGCGAAAAGGACCAAAATGTGAAGAAATGAACTAGGGCGCCGACGACGAGCCCAATGGCGCCGACGGCGGACTTTTCCCGAGACTCCAGAATTAATTCACTTAGAAGGCCCGC
>JXCR01024389.1:111272-186924 GCA_002079205.1 Phalaenopsis hybrid cultivar
GACAAAAAGATTAGAGAAGAAAGAAGAACTGCCCATGAAGAGATCTGTTGAGAAGGCAGAGAAGAAAAGGAAAATTGATCTTTTATTGCAACAAATAAGAAAAAAATGTATACTACTGAACAAGAGCAAAGGGATACTAATCTTGAGGATGTTACATTCGTGTTGATGGAAGTGATCAAGAGGACCAAGAAGACCATGGAGATGAGAGAACTGATACCACTCGGAATCCACTTGGATAGAGTTCGACCAATAAAGTAAGCGGCATCAAAAGTAAAGTGGGGACTTATGTCATCAAAAGTAAAGTCAACTTATGTCAGAAACATCTGAGGCTATTGAGAGTATGGGAACAAAATTTCCCAGATAATAAAATTAAATAATCCAGTGGCCAAAGATGACAGGTCCTACACAATAAGGACCCCACATGGACTATCCATAAGGAATCAACCAGTTGGGGCGTCAATAACATAAATACAAGCAGATCACGGCCTAATTGGGGGACTTCGAAGAACATCTGATCAACAGGATTGTCAGACATTATGAGAACCATTTGTCAAGCATAATGCACGCTAACCAATATATGAAATGTCATACCAATGACACTGAAGAAAATGAAATATGAGAGGTCTTAGGGCAAAGAGCAGCAGGTGATCCAAAAGATCAATAAGCTTTCAAAAGAGTCTGATGTAACGGTCAAAAACATGGAGCAAATGTCTGCTTGGGCGTTCAACATGATGAGACACTGAAAAAAATCCTAGATACAGAAAGGCAACTTTGGGGTGATATATATGGTAAAGTACTATTAGCAAGCGAAAAAACATCCGGTGGATTGTCTTATACTAACAATAGGAGTGTAATGAAGAACAAAGAACAGGAAAACTTGTTATCGAAGTTGTTCCTGTCTGTCAACCTTCAAAAATTTCAAAATTTTATTTAAATATAAAGTATATAGTTTAGATTATGAAAGTAGTGTTTTAATTTTTTAGAAAATGAGACCGAATAGATCTCATTAGTCCAATAATTTGCATAATCGTGTCTGAATACTATAAATTCCAAGAGATAAGTGTAGACCCCGACGATAGACACAGTCCTGCAAATTAAGAAATTTGTGACATTTATTTGAACTGCGAACCTTTTATATATGACCGACAAATTCTCCTATTTAATAAAAAGATTAAATAGAGTTTATTTTACCTGAGTTCCAAATTCTCGATAGAGGCAAACCCCTATAGTTAATTACATCCCAAATGATGGGGGTCACTTGAGAAAACTCTCGATAATGATCAGAGGTACTAGTTTTCAAGAATTTAAAGTTTAGGTTTTCACGGTAGGACGTGGAAAGACAAGTGGAAGTAACTCAAATAGACACAATTATTTTCAGGAGTCCAAAGGAAGGAAAAGGTAGGGGATGTCAGAATCTGAGGAGAAAACTTGACTTCTCAAACTATCCTAATACGTGGCTGCGTTTTAGAGACAATGTTATTTAGGTGTTTAATCCTACCAATTTTATTGTTTGAGACTTATATTTGCATAATATCCGATTATGCAAATAGCTCGCAAAGATAAGAGGGTTTACGTCGTATCACACGACAATCTCGGAACCTAAGGCGAGTTAGGACTTACGCTGCACAACATGGTTGTACAGAAACCTAAAGAGGGTGTGAGGATTTACGCCGCGCTAGGCGAACTACTTCAAAGCCCTATGAGTTGTTATTTAGAATAAGGAGAGAGAGATTGTTGTTGAAGATCCTCTTGTTGCTCGATCAAAGCTCCTTATCGTGCTGCCCACAAAGTTGGCTCCAAGCTGTTGTTGTAGCGATGACTCTAGGGTTTAAGTTTTTTAATGTGTGAAGTCATGATGTCAAATCAAATGTTTTCTAAGATTATGATCATTTAGGTGTTATGGGGAAAAGTTGATTAGAGCGACACCGGTTAGGATCTCACGGTTCCCTCGTTCTGATATCACTATTTTCTTTTGAATTTACTTAGCTTAAACGAATTATGAAATCCATTTAAATCGGGGAAATCTCGTTATCAACTGTGGGTTACCTCCTCCGATGAACTCCCGTAAATTCGAAAGAACGTGTTATGTTTCTTTTTTGAAAATGTTGTTTAATTTTAAAAAATCGTTTTGTTTTGAAAGTGAAATTGTATTTAATACATGCATAATATGTTAGAGCAACAGTAAATATCAATGAAGAAACAAAAAAACAAATAAAATATATCTGCGTACGTGGCGTATTTGCTGCTGTTATCCCTGTTGCATGCTTAACTCACAAAACACAATATAACTTGCAGGGGATTTAAATAAATTTCAGAGAAAAGAAGAAAACAGTAAGCAGTTGAATAAGTCATAACAACAGTTAGGAACTCCAAACATGTGATTCTAAGGTTTCCTGCAACTCCTGACTGCAACTAGCGAGCTAGTACGATGATCCTGCGACCTCCTACGGCTCTGAACAACAACTAGTAAGTTTACGGTGATTCATACGACTCCGGACAGCAGCTAAGAACTTCAAACAACACATGTATGGCTTCCTATGAACCCAAACAGCAATATATAACACCTATGCGGCTTCCTACGAACCCAAACAGTGGTGGGCATCACCTAGATGACTTCTTACGAACCCAAACAGTGGTGGACAACACATAAATAGCTTCCTACGAACCCAAACAGTGGTGGGCTATATAGCTTCCTACGAACACAAATGACAGTGGGCAGCACTTAGATGACTTCCTACGAACCCAAACAGTGTTTTTGGAGCCTTGGACAGCAGCCTACAACATCCCTATACTCCAAACAGTGAATTTGGAGCCTTGAACAGCAGCCCACAGCGTCCCTATACTCCAAACAACGACTTTGGAGCATTGGACAGCAGCCGACAACGTCCCTATACTCCAAACATTGGCTTTGGAGCCTTGGACAGCAGCCTAGAGCGTCCCTATACTCCAAACAACGACTTTGGGGCCCTGGAAAGCAGTCTACAGCGTCTCTATACTCCAAACAGTGGCTTTGGGGCCATGGACAGAGCGTTCCTATACTCCAAACAGCAACTTTGGGGCCTTGGATAGCAGCCTACAATATCCCTATACTCCAAACAGTGACTTTGGGGCCTTGGACAGCAGTTTTAAATAGCCCAAACAACAGAGGAAACCTCCTCGAAACATACCCAAAAGACAATTTAAAAGTCCTGAAATCCCTCTTTAAAACAGTGATAAAACCTCCCCGGAATGGTACCGTTTATTCCTCAGGTATACTCTTGTCGATGTGGCACATATTTGAAAATCCATTCGTCGCGAAACTCTTTCCGCATATTTGTCCAGAATTGAAGTCAACGGCCAAAAAAAAAAAACAAAAGAAAACACTATTTCGCCTAAGCCGATTGCTTCCAGTATTAATTGGTGCTCCATTCACAAAGAAAATGCTATAGCCCAAATATACACCCATTAGATACATACCCCAATATCCAAACATACTGAAAAGGCCTTCTTTATTTTGGCTAAAGATATTTGAAACACTTTGGCTAGGCAGCAAAAAGAAATTTACCCAACCCATATTTCAGGCTCAACGGACAAGCTATGAGAATAACCATGCCCAATTCTCCACAATATTTTGGATGGATCTGACTTATGGAAATTAATAGAGATACAGCTATTAGGATGAAAAAGTAATTTTAATGAACACCAAATTTTCCCACATGGACATGATATTCAACACCTGCTGTGAAAATAAGATGACCTGCACCAAGCAATACTACTGGACTTACGGACTGAAGAGCGATCTTCCAATTTCTTTCGCCTGTTTTGATATTAAAGAATTTGCCACCACAAACGACCTAACACCAAGACCCGTCAAACAAGTGCCATATGCCTCAGTTTTGGCCCAGTGTCTAAAAAAATTTAAAGTCAACTGCCAGAATGCATATGCATATTATTACTACCATGAAACACGGTACCATAAAATACTCATCCTAGAAGGCGATAAATTATGTTGTCCAATTTCATTTTTGAGAGTAAAACGGCTTGGTCTAAAGATGATCTTTTAACTGAGGTGCAGAAAAGCAGCATAATTATCATGATAATAGCCAAAATATAAATCCATTCAGCAAGGATCTTGAAATTTTATCGACAGCGCAAACCCAAGTGAGTAGAAGCGAGGGTGTCAAGCTGTAAGCAAGCGAACCATTGTTACGTCGTGTGCGAGAGGGAAGCAGGCAAGGGCTTCAAAGGGGCAACAGGCGAGAGAGTATGGCTTCAACGTGAGGTAGGGGAGTTTGGTTGAGCACGAGTCTCCGTCGCAGAGAGTAGAAGCGAGCAGGAGCTTTGATCGGGAGCTGCGATCGAGTCGCAGAGGAGGAGCGAGATCGAAAGGAGAAGGCGTCGAGCGGGGATCTTTGGCGCAGCAAGGAGTCAAGCAAGGGTTTCTGTCGAGCAGGGGAGACGAGCAGGACCTTCGTTCGGGAGAGCTGAGCGGAAGCGAGCGGGCAAGGGGTCTTCGGTCGAGTGAGAGCAGGGAGACGAGGGTTTCTGTCGAGCGAGATCGAGCAGAGGAAAAAGCGGGAGAGCCGAATGAAATCCGCGGAAGGCGAAGTCCGAGCGGGATCTTTATCCATCGAATTCCAAATAGTTGTTAAGCATGTGTTGGGCGGGGAATTAAATGGTTTCCATATGCAGAGAGGTTTAATTGGAAAGCATTAACACTTGAAAATTTTTAATTAAGACAAATTTAAATAATTTGTTTGAATTTTGAAATTTGAATTTCAAATTCAGGTGAGCTGGTGCTTAGCTTGTGTTCAGCCCGAGTCCAGCCTGAATCGAACCCGAGTCGAACCTTGGTTGAGCCCGGGCCAACGCATCGCTAATAAATAAATAAATGTATCGATATTCGTGCTAGTCGCTCGCGCACGAAACCATAACAATACGGGTGTCCTTCCTAGCTAAAGTCGACGTACTGGACGCATTTGTGTGATCCGTTTCGTTATTCGGGGTCGTCCGGACGAGTTCGCCTACAGTCGAGTCGATTGAAGTCAAAATCGTGTGTGGTGTGATGTGTGCTCAAAATGTGGCGTTTGCGAGTGCTCGAGTGACAAATAGTTTACCTAGGGGCTGCTCCTATTAATATAGGTACTCGACTTGAGTTTCATGTGTCGGATCTCATCAATCCAACGAAATGCCGAGGATTCGGGACCGCCCATACGAGACTCGAAGGAGTGACGAGGTGACTCAAATTTTCTAAAGGGTGTGAGTTCCACTAGTCCTCTAGGAGGGTCAAACAAGGGAAGCCTAAAGCTAGACCCTATGTTCTAAGGAGAGAGGTGAAAACCTTATATCAAAAATGAGGTCAACAGTCCCGTTAAAGAGATAGCTTGCAAAAAAGATCATGTAGGCAAGTAAGCTGAAATAATTGAGAAGTATAATTAATCTGAGCTACATTATGACAAAAGCTTAGCTAGAAGAGGCTACTAAATAGTAAAAAAATTGTGCTAGTATGCATAAAATTGTGGAGAAATGCTTGTTTAAAATGTATTCCTAAGAATTTTGTATAATGAGGGAAAGGCATAATCCTCAAGATTGCAAATGTATAAGTACTTCAAAGTGCAGCTTCATTTAAAATTTTCTTATTTTATTTTCTTCCATCACTGTTTGTGGCATTTATTTAGAGAGAAGAGAGAGCATAATTATAAACTTCAAGAAGGTGGGATGGAGGAGAACCCCGAATGACAATTTCCAAATAAGGTTAAATAATGGAATAGGAAAACATAATATAAACAATATCAATGAGATGGTAAATGTCTCCAACTTCAATACCTCCGCCAGCCATCTTCCTCTTGATGCGACTCAAAAAGCATAGAGGGAAGAATAATAACTCACGAGATAATTATGAGATTTGGTAAGGCAATGTGCAGGCAAAAGGCTTACAAGAAATTATGGAGCATATAAAATAGTGTCTACAGTTAACGAGCAATGATGGATAAATACCTTTTCAGAAATAGAATAGCAAGATCCATCAAAAACAATAACAAGTGAAAATGATAAGAGTTAAAGTAAATTGTTGGTTATCTATCATATTAGAGGATATACTAGGAATTCTATTCACAGCCAAACCAAAGGAGGAAGTAGCATAAATAAATAATATATAAATAAATAAAGAGGATGGAGTACGCAAGGCTCAATTACTCAATTGATCAACTAAGAATTTCGAAGCATTCCATAATACACTTCTTGGGAAATAAANGGGTTCTGTAAGAATTTGAGATCTGCTCCAATTTAAGTTATTGAGACGCCTTTTTTTTTTTTTGGTATCAAGAGAAATCCCAAAGTTGGGTAACCATAAAAAATATATGTAGGTTTATAGAATAAAGAAAACACAGAGATGATTTCAGGTTGGAAAAATAAACACTAGAACAAATCTGGAGATATAAGATTTTAAGAAATTTACTAATGTGTCCGTTGTACTCGAAGCATGCAATATATTGCTTAAGAGCTTTAGATGACCGCACCCCTTAAATCTCAAACACTATGCTTAAACTGGAGTGCTGTTTGTGGGTTCACAAAATTCTATTTGATGAAATGCAATTTTTTAAGTACAGAGCCTCTAAACCTACATAAGAAAGATGGAGCCCAAGTTTTTAAACCCAATTTAATTGAATAGGTGTTTCAAACATGCCCAAATTTGCTCAGCCACTACCAGATTGGCTTCAATAAGCCAAACAAAGTTTGTGCACACTTGAACTGACCGAATAAAAGGCCAAACAAAGTTTATTGGGCCTTAACCTCTCATTCCTAATGTGCGTGCACAGCACTTGCACAAGGAGGCATCAGCACATGTCGCTACTGCTTTTGGCTACAGTCTGCACCCAACACAACCCCTCAGACGGGTCATGAATGAAAAGCAAGACAACGGCCTCAATTGCAATCTAATGAGCTCATTTGCTAGCAAGAATTCAAATAACTTCATATCTTCTTTGAGTAAGTTTGTTTCAAAATCTCCTCCCAATGCCAGGAAAAGTCAAAAGTCCCTTTTTCTCAAAAGCAGAATAAATGTGCATGCATATATTCAAGGAAGAGCACATCCTCAAAGTTTCAAACTAATCTGATATATAAAATTGTGAATTTTCAATTTATGCCGTGTGACTAGTCCCCACATCGGTTATTTTACACCGTCCATTCATCTATTGCAGTTGAAAGTCTGCTTGTACCATTCACAAATGGGTATGAGACCTATCAAAGACATTCAAAATGAAGTCAACTGATCAATCCTTGAAGTGAAGATGATTTTTAACCAGAGAAGCATACTATGGTCGGTAGCTCAATTGGTGACTCTATTCCACACTAGAAACCCAGATGGCTTCTTATTCTCACTAGCATGCCGCACACTATTTTGATGACTGCTTAGTTGTTAGTATCCCTTAAAGGATGGAGAAAGAAATGCTATTTGTTTCCAGAAAATGAAGACAGGAAAATTCTGCATCCAGTTGATGTAAGTAATGAAGTTTTTTGAGAGCAATCACAGGCTACTTAGACGATCAAATTTCTTTCTCAAAGTAGGGCTAAAAGAGAGCTGTTGATTCTGAACAACCCCGGAAAACTGCCCTTATAGTCACAGATGCAAAACCAATTGACAGAAACTGCAGACTTGGTGTTATCAAGGTGACAAAAAGATTAGAGAAGAAAGAAGAACTGCCCATGAAGAGATCTGTTGAGAAGGCAGAGAAGAAAAGGAAAATTGATCTTTTATTGCAACAAATAAGAAAAAAATGTATACTACTGAACAAGAGCAAAGGGATACTAATCTTGAGGATGTTACATTCGCGTTGATGGAAGTGATCAAGAGGACCAAGAAGACCATTGAGATAAGAGAACTGATACCACTTGGAATCCACTTGGATAGAGTTCAACCAATGAGGTAAGCGGCATCAAAAGTAGAGTGGACTTATGCCATCAAAAGTAAAGTGGACTTATGTCAGAAACATCCGAGGCTATTGAGAGTATGGGAACAAAATTTCCCAGATAATAAAATTAAATAATCCAGTGGCCAAAGATGACAGGACCCCACATGGACTATCCATAAGGAATCAACCAGTTAGGGCAATGACATGGATACAAGCAGATCACGGTCTTATTGGGGGACTTCAAAGAACATCTGATCAACAGGATTGTCAGACATTATGAGAACCATTTGTTAAGCATAATGAACGCTAACCAATATATGAAATGTCATACCAATGACATTGAAGAAAATGAAATATGAGAGGTCTTAGGGCAAAGAGCAGCAGGTGATCCAAAAGATCAATAAGCTTTCAAAAGAGTCTGATGTAACGGTCAAAAACATGGAGCAAATGTCTGCTTGGGTGTTCAACATGATGAGACCCTGAAAAAAATCCTAGATACAGAGAGGCAACTTTGGGGTGATATATATGGTAAAGTACTATTAACAAGCGAAAAAACATCTAGTGGATTGTCTTATACTAACAATAGGAGTGTAATGAAGAACAAAGAACAGGAAAACTTGTTATCGAAGTTGTTCCTGTCGGTCAACTTTCATAAATTTGAAATTTTAATTTAAATATAAAGTATATAGTTTGGATTATGAAAGTAGTGTTTTAATTTTTTTAGAAAATGAGATCGAATAGAATTCATTAGTCCAATAATTTGCATAATCGTGTCTAATACCCTGAATATTACAAATTCCAAAAGATAAGTGTAGACCTCGACGATAGACACAATCCTGCAAACTAAGAGATTTGTGACATTTATTTGAACAGCGAACCTTTTATATATGACCGACAAATTCTCTTATTTAATACAAATATTAAATAGGGTTTATTTTACCTGGGTTCCAAGTTCCCTATAGAGTCAAACTCCTATAGTTAATTACATCCCAAATGATGGGGGTCACTTGAGAAAACTTTCGATAATAATCAGAGGTACTAGTCTTCAAGAATTCAAAGTTTAGGTTTTCACGGTAGGACGTGGAAATGCAAGTGGGCGTGGCTCAAATAGAAATAATTATTTTCAGAAGTCTACAGGAAAAAAATATAGGGGATGTCAGATTCTGAGGAGAAAACCTGACTTCCCAAACTATCATAATGTGTGACTGAGTTTTAGAGACGCTGTTATTTAGGTGTTTAATCCTATCAATTTAATTGTTTGGGACTTACATTTGCATAATATGTGATTATGCAAATAGCCCGTAAAGATAAGAGGGTTTATGTCATATCACATGACAACCTCGGAACCTAAGGCGAGTTAGAACTTACGCTGCACAACATGATTGTACAGAAGCCTAAAGAGGGTGTGCGGATTTACGTCACGTTAGGCGAACTACCTCGAAGTCCTATGGGTTATTATTTAGAATAAGAAAAGAGAGATTGTTGTTGAAGATCCTCTTGTCGCTCGATCCAAGCTCATCGTCGTGCTGCCCACAAAGTTGGCTCCAAGCTGTTGTTGAAGCGATGACTCCAGGGTTTAGGTTTTCTAATGTGTCAAGTCATGATGTCAAATCAAATTTTTCCTAAGATTATGATCATTTAAGTGTTATGGGGGATGTTAAAGTTGATTAGAGCGACACCGGTTATGATCTCATGATTCTCTCGTTCTAGTATCATTATTTTCTTTTGAATTTACTTAGCTTAAACGAATTATGAAATTCATTTAAATCAGAAAAATCTCATTAGCAATCGTGGGTTAGCTCCTCCGAGGGACTCCCGTAAATTCGAAAGAACGTGCTATGTTTTTTTTTGTGTGAAAATGTTGTTTAATTTTAAAAAATCATTTTGTTTTAAAAGTGAAATTGTATTTAATACATGCATAATATGTTAGAGCAATAATAAATCACAATGAAGAAACAAAAACAAATAAAATGTACTTGCGTACATGACGTATTTGTTGTTGTTATCTTTGTTGCATGCTTAACTCAGAAAACACAATATAACTTGCAAATAATTTAAATAAATTTCAGAAAAAAGAAGAAAACAATAAGCAGTAGAAAAAATCATAACAACAGTTAGGAACTCCAAACATGTGATCCTAACGTTTCCTACAACTCTTGACTGTAAATAGCGAGCTAGTACGGTGATCCTACGACCTCCTACGGCTCTGAGCAACAACTAGCAAGTTTACGGTGATTCCTACAACTCCGGACAGCAGCTAGGAACTTCGAACAACACCTGTATGGCTTCCTATGAACCCAAACAGTAATGGTCAACACCTATGCGGCTTCCTACGAACCCAAACAGTGGTGGACATCACCTAGATGGCTTCCTACGAACACAAACAGTGGTGGACAACACCTAAATAGCTTCCTATGAACCCAAACAGTGGTGGACAACACCTATATAGCTTCCTACGAACACAAATGGCAGTGGACAACACCTAGATGGCTTTCTACGAACCCAAACAGTGGTTTTGGAGCCTTGGACGACAGCCTACAACGTCCCTATACTCCAAACAGTGAATTTGGAGCCTTGGACAACAGCCCACAGCGTCCCTATACTCCAAACAACGACTTTGGAGCATTGGACAGCAGCGGACAGCATCCCTATACTCCAAACAGTGGTTTTGGAGCCTTGGACAGCAGCTTAGAGCGTCCCTATACTCCAAACAGTGGTTTTGGAGCCTTGGACAGCAGCTTAGAGCGTCCCTATACTCCAAACGACGACTTTGGGGCCCTGAGAAGCAGTCTACAGCGTCCCTATACTCCAAACAGTGGCTTTGGGTCCTGGACAGATCGTCCCTGTACTCCAAAGCGACTTTGGGGTCTTGGACAGCAGCCTACAGCGTCTCTATACTCCAAACAGTGACTTTGGGGCCTTGGACGGCAGTTTTAAATAGCCCAAACAACAAAGGAAACCTCCTCAAAACAGACCCAAAAGGCAATTTAAAAGTCCCAAAATCCCTCTTTAAAACAGTGATAAAACCTCCCCGGAATGGTACCGTTTATTCCTCAGGTATACTCTTGTTGATGTGGCACATATTTGAAAATCCATTTGTCGAGAAACTCTTTCCGCATATTTGTCCAGAATTAAAGCAACGACAAAAAAAAAAAAACCAAAAGAAAACACTATTTCGCCTAAGCCGATTGCTTCCAGTATTAATTGGTGCTCCATTCACAAAGAAAATGCTATAGCCCAAATATACACCCATTAGATACATACCCCAATATCCAAACATACTGAAAAGGCCTTCTTTATTTTGGCTAAAGATATTTGAAACACTTTGGTTGGGCAGCAAAAAGAAATTTACCCATCCCATATTTCAGGCTCAACGGATAAGCTACGAGAATAACCATCCCTAATACTCCACAATATTTTGGATGCATGTGACTTATGGAAATTAATAGAGATACAACTATTAGGATAAAAAAGAAATTTTAATGAACGCCAAATTTTCCCACATGGACCTGATATTCAACACCTGCTGTGAAAATAAGACAACCTGCACCAAGCAATACTACTGGACTTATGGAACTGAAGAGCTACCTTCCAATTTCTCTAGCCTGTTTTGATAGTAAAGAATTTGCCACCACAAACGACCCAACACCAACACCTGTCAAACTAGTGTCATATGCCTCAGTTTTGGCCCAGCGTCTAATAAAAAATAAAAATTTGACTGTCAAAATAAATATGCATATTATTACTACCATGAAACACGGTACCATAAAATACTCATCCTAGAAGGCGATAAATCCTGTTGTCCAATTTCATTTTTGAGGGAAAACGGCTTGGCCTAAAGATGATCTTTTAACTGAGGTGCAGAAAAGCAGCATAATTATCATGATAATAGCCAAAATATAAATCCATTCAGCAAGGATCTTGAAATTTTATCGACAGCGCAACCCTAAGTAGATACGAGGGTGTCAAGTTGTAAGCAGGCGAACCATTGTTACGTCATGTGCGAGAGGGAAGCAGGCAAGGGCTTCGGAGGGGAAACAGGCGAGAGACTAGGGCTTCGACGTGAGGTAGGGGAGTTCGACTGAGCACAAGCTCCATCGCAGAGAGGGGAAGCGAGCAGGAGCCTCGATCAGGAGCTGCGATCGAGTCGCAGAGGAGCGGGATCGAAAGGAGCAGGCGTCGAGCGGGGATCTTTGGCGCAGCAAGGAGTCAAGCGAGGGTTTCTGTCGAGCAGGGGAGACGAGCAGGACCTTCGTTCGGGAGAGCTGAGCAGAAGCGAGCGAGCAGGGGGTCTTCGGTCGAGTGAGAGTAGAAAGGCGAGGGTTTCTGTCGAGCGAGATCGAGCAGAGGAAAAGAGCAGGAGAGCCGAATGAAATTCACGGAAGGCGATGTCCGAGCGGGTTCTTTATCCATCGAATTCCAAATAGCTGTTAAGCATGTGCTGGGCGGAGAATTAAATGGTTTCCATATGCAGGGAGGTTTAATTGGAAAGCATTAACACCTGAATATTTTTAATTAAGACAAATTTAAATAATTTGTTTGAATTTTGAAATTTGAATTTCAAATTCAGGTGAGCTGGTGCTTAGCCGTGTTCAGCCCGAGTCCAGCCTGAATCGAACCCGAGTCGAAACTGGGTTGAGCCCGGGCTAGCGCATTGCTAATAAATAAATAAATAAATAAATGTGTATCAATATCCGTGATATTCGCTCACGCGCGAAGCCATAACTATACGGGTGTCCTTCCTAGCTAAAGTCGACGTCCTAGACGCATATGTGTGGTCCGTTTCGTCATCCGGTCGTCTAGACGAGTTCGCCGACGGGGGAGTCGATTTAAGTCAAAATCATGTGTGGTGCGATGTGTGCGCAAAATATGGCGTTTGCGAGTGCTCGAGTGACAAATAATTTACCTAGGGGCTGCTCCTATTAATATAGGTACTCAACTTGAGTTTCATGTGTCGGTTCTCATCAACCCAACGAAATGCTGAGGATTCAGGACCGCCCATACGAGACTCGAAGGAGTGACGAGGTGACTCAAATTTTCTAAAGGGTGCGAGTTCCATACTAGTCCTCTAGGAGGGTCAAACAAGGGAAGCCTAAAGCTAGACTGTATGCTCTAAGGAGAGAGGTGAAAACCTTATCCAAAAAATGAGGTCAACAGTCCCGTTAAAGAGAAGCTTGCAAAAAGATCATGTAGGCAAGTAAGCAGAAATAATTGAGAAGTATAATTAATCTGAGTTACATTATGACAAAAGCTTAGCTAGAAGAGGCTACTAAATAGTCAAAAAATTGTGCTAGTATGCATAAAATGGTGGAGAAATGCTTGTTTAAAATGTATTCCTAAGAATTTTGTATAATGAGGGAAGACAGGCATAATCCTCAATATTGCAAATGTATAAGTACTTCAAAGTGCAGCTTCATTTAAATTTTTCTTATTTTATTCTCTGCCATCACTGTTTGTGGCATTTATTTAGATATAGAAGAGAGCATAATTATAAACTTCAAGAAGGTGGGATGGAGGAGAACCCCGAATGACAATTTCCAAATAAGGTTAAATAATGGAATAGGAAAACATAATATAAACAATATCAATGAGATGGTAAATGTCTCCAACTTCAATAACACCGCCAGCCATCTTCCTCTTGATGCGACTCAAAAAGCATAGAGAGAAGAATAATAACCTACGAGATAATTATGAGATTTGGTAAGGCAATGTGTAGGCAAAAGGCTTACAAGAAATTATGGAGCATATAAATTAGTGTCTACAGTTAACGAGCAATGATGGATAAATACCTTTTCAGAAATAGAATAGCAAGATCCATCAAAAACAATAACAAGTGAAAATGATAAGAGTTAAAGTTAATTGTTGATTATCTATCATATTAGAAGATATACTAGGAATTCTATTCGCAGTCGAACCAAAGGAGGAAGTAGCATAAATAAATAATAAATAAATAAATAAAGGAGTATGCAAGGCTCAATTACTCAATTGATCAACTAAGAATTTCGAAGCATTCCATAATACACTTCTTGGGAAATAAAAATTGAACCAGAATGAGTACTCGTAGAATCGATCAGGGCAATGGAGGACAAATGAAGAGCTTTTGGAAAATAGTCAAAATATTCCAACAGTAGCTAGAAGAGTGATTTGTTTGTTGATAATGCTAACATTGAGGAAAAAATGTCATGGCCGCAATAACCTCATCCATGATTAGCACAAATACCCTTTGTTCCTATGGCAAGAATAGTATGATAATGATAAGAAGTTAGAGCATGAAAATCGATAAAAGGGTGAACACATGAGACAATAATATAGATGTTGGGAAAGTGATTCATGCATCAATTGAGCTTGAATAGATTGTAGAGATGAATGAACATCAAAAAGAAGCTTAGCACCATAAAAATCCCTTTTTTTCCGTATTGATGGTAAGCACAATATTAAATAAATTCATCCTTTCAAGTAGCTATAATATTCAAAAGTACTTTTTTTTAACATTTAAATAAAGAAAATATATTAAAATGGAGGGTATATAGCATTAAAATGATACTCTCCTGAAAATGGATAGAATGAAGAAATTTCTTGTCCCTTTAGCGGTCTCCTAAATTGTGATGATGAAAGAAATGGTATGTTCAAGATTTTTGGTTATCCATATGAATAGTCGGAAAGTTCTAATTTGATGTATTTAGGAGTGTTAATCGGTAAAGCCCGGATGTTTAAGTTTCTCAAGAGATCCCACAAGAAAATAAATGGTCTAAAAGCATGAAAGATAGTTGGTATCACTGAGTTTGATGGTAGTATTAATAGTACAGTACCTGAAGCACTATTGGCCAACACTACTAAAACAGAAGAGAGATAAATATAGAATCAATAAATAATAAATCAATGTGAAGTGATGTGTAGTGTGCACAAAGACGATCTAGAAAGTACAACAAACATATGAGCGAGAGCAACAGATGCTTGAACCAACAAAGGAGCATANATAGAATGAAGAAATTTCTTGTCCCTTTAGCGGTCTCCTAAATTGTAATGATGAAAGAAATGATATGCTCAAGATTTTTAGTTATCCATATGAATAGTCAGAAAGTTGTCATTTGATGTAGTTAGGAGTGTTAATCGGTAAAGCCCGGATGTTTAAGTTTCTCATGAGATCCCACAAGAAAATAAATGATCTGAAAGCATGAAAGATAGTTGGTATCACAGAGTTTGATGGTAGTATTAATAGTACAGTACCTGAAGCACTATTGGCCAATACTACTAAAACAGAAGAGAGATAAATATAGAATCAATAAATAATAAATCAATGTGAGGTGATGTGTAGTGTGCACAAAGACGATCTAGAAAGTACAACAAACATATGAGCGAGAGCAACAGATGCTTGAACCAACAAAGGAGCATAGGAGTGTGAGAAGCAAGCATGCCAGTGAGTGCCTGGGTAGGAGTCTTGAGTCCTATAGCTACAAGTGACGAGACATGGAAGGAAGGAAAGAGAGGAGAAAGAGGGAAGGAACCTAATGGGGAGGAGGTAACTAAGAAAATAAATTACATTACTCAGAAAGCATATTAGAAAGAAAAATGTTGTCATTCATCTTTGACTAAATACAAGTGCCTACATATAGCAAAACCGCGAGAGAAGAAAAAGGAATAACTTGAAGAGAATGAATGTTACTACGAGAATAAGCTATTGTAATAAATCATCTTTCCAATTTAGCAATTTCATTTAATAACAATAACAACTTTCCAATCTAATCCTTCCCCACAACAACATAAAGTTGATGCCCCAACAAGTTTCCTTAAGCACGTAAGTAAAAATCTACAACTACCTAAGGATTTGTCTAACCTTTCTCAATTTCATGGTAAAATTTTCAAGCATCAACACTAGAGGCTGTTTGGCAGCCCATTTAAGCAGGATTTAAGCTAAATCCTGCCAAACGGCGAAAAAAGCCTCCGTAAATCCCATTTCTAAATGCTGTGAATCGGCGAATTTAGTAAATCCGGAAAGAGCGAAGAGAAAGAATGGGGCGAAGAGGCTTACCTTTCTCAAAGGTTTCTGGTAGGAGCGGAGCGGACGGATGAGAAAGAGGGGAGATTCTGTATTTTCACTCGGAATAAATTAAGATGTAAGTAGTGAAACTTGCATTTGATGTCGTTCTGGTTTACTAGTCCTTCAGCTACACGGTAAGGAAGATGTTAGGTCAGGGAAAATCCCCATTTGGGCAAGCTCTCTCGCCTGAACCCTATGGACAGTAGCAGACTTCTATTGCCGAAGAGAAAGGCGAGAGAGTTGATGTTGAGAAGAGTTGGAAAAATGTAGAGCTAGGGAAAAGCTTAGAGCATCATCGCACCTTCCTTTCCGGCTTACAGAACTCGCCGGCGAAGACGGAAACCGACGCAGGCCCTTCTTGGTGCTCGTTCGCTTTGCACCGTGTTCCGCCTCACGGCCTAGAAATCTAAAATTCTTTCCCCCAACACGGTCACTAGGGCTCTGACGGCGCTGAGTAAAAGCGCTGAGTAAAAGGAACACATGTTACATCACTCCGAATTTTGGAGTCAATGAAACAAAAAAATAAAACAAAATTCGTTTTAGCATTTGATAACATTCTCCTCGTACTATTCTGTATTATTCAGATATTATTGTGATAATATTTATGTGTTATTATGTTCTAACAATATTCTCGGTATTATAATAACACAATAATACATCATTATTATCACAATAATACTTAAATAATGCAGAATAACATGTGAGGAATATTCTCCTGTGTTATTGAGTCAGATCACTGAAAAACGAGCGCTTTTTCTTTTTTATTTTCTAAAAATTTGAGTGTAGGTCCTTGAAGCCACTTGTTCGCATATCAGTGGACTCCGAATACATCTCTACGCTAGTAGTACTGATAGAATAATTCTCCCGAGTAAATAGTTCTAATAAATAATACAACTATTTATTAGAAAGTAAATAGTTGTATGCATGAAGATAGAACTTCACATGAATTTCAGCAATGGAATTTAAATTTTGATATAATTTTTATCTTGAAATTGACAAATTAAATCTCTAAGTAAATTTCGATTATGATTGAAAAAATTAAACTTAGCACTCGAGGATATAGTGAAAACTTTTACATGTTATAAAATATTTCTTTCTAAGAATATATGTTTAGGTGTTCAATCAGTTGTATACGAAAATATTTAGTTTTATGATTGGTTTTAGAGTTGAAAACAAAATACGAAACAAATAAGTTTGTGACAGGGTTTGAGTTGAAATAATTGCAGACAATGTCAGAAAGAGAATCATGCAGCAAAATAAACGGACGAAATTACTTATTCTTGATACAAAATAATAATTACTGCTCGAAAATTGAGAAACTTTAATTTTTGACTCGGATTTCTTTGGAGCTGACAACAGTTAAGCTCGAAATCAAAACGTTAACAACCTCCTGAGATTGTCAGGACTGTCAAAGATCGATAATCGACGAATATTTATCAATATTTTATTTTTAATCTTGTTTGTCACCATAGCCACATTAACTCATTCACGAGTATATTTCATTCATGTTTTCTTTATAAGTGTAAAGTCAGTGATCCGTATGGGGTTGTGATTGGTTTCTCACTTGGAAACAACATATGAAACAAATCTATCTGTGAGTTGGTCGGTGTAATTAGAGTGACATACACTATTAGAGGGAGACGCCTTAACCAATTACGAGTCTCGACCATTTAAAAATCTTCGACATAACTAACATACTAAGATGTTAAATGATCCAACTTCGAATTGAAATGATGTAGGTTCCAAATAATTTAATATGTATGTTCCCAATAAATTTGATAAAAATTTTTGGCTCGTACTTTGCCGTGTTTATTTCAACTCTAGTTTCATGTGTGAGTCAAACTTAGAATCAATTTCTGAGTCGAAAAATTCCTTGCAAGGAGAGCTTCATCACCTGAAGGGAGCGGAGGCCAGTACTTGGAGCATTGATGACCAGCTTTATATCTAGTTGATCGTCCTAGGTCGATCGACCTATTCTCCGGGCTCGATCGGTGTCCTTAGCCTAATCGCCCGATCTTTTGGGTTTGATTGACATCCCAACGTCTATCCCTCGCTTTAGGTTTGATTAGTTATTATGGCTCGATTGATTTATTTTTTAGGCGTGATCGGCCACCATGTGTGATCGTCCAATCTTTTGGGGTCGATCGATAGCACTGACCCGATCGTTTAATCTTTTGGGTTCGATCGACCACCCTAGCTCGATCGCCCAATATTTTGGTTTTGATCGATCACACTGGTTCGATAACCCACTTTGGGTTTGATCGACTGCCCCAACCTGATATGCTGATCTTTTGGGTTCGATCGACCGCACTTGTTCGATCATCCATTTTAGTTTGGTTGGCCGCTCCGGCTCGATCACCCAATCTTTTGGGTTGGATCGATCGCACTGGTTCGATCACCCACTTTGGGTTCAATCATCCGCCTCGATCCGATCACCCGTTATTTTGGGTTTGATCGACCACACTGGTTCAATCACCCACTTTAGGTTCAATCGATCATACCAGATCGATCAACCAACTTTTTTGGTTCGACCGACCGCCACAGCCTAGTCGACCGATTACTTGCATGCTTGTATGCTTTCTTGCAGTTGCATGTTTTCTTTGCATTTGTATGAAAATTCTTTTTGACTTAATGTCTATGATTTATTTATATGTGTAAAATATTTTTGTCGTGTATGATTTCCATGAGACATGTTTGGATGTCTCTATGAGCATCCATGCTTGTGGTGTCTCTTTGAGCGCCTACACTTAAGTGTCTTCCCCACATACAACATTGTATGTACAAAGATGAACACTTGCACGCTTTGGAAGGGGTTGGCTCACTTATAAGTCATCTATCTCACTCTCAACAACGCCACCTAAAATGTCGTAGGTATTTCACATCATTTTGATTATGAGTTATGCTTCCCAGTCGCTGAACTTTTATGAGACACAAGGTGTGTTCACTTAAATTTGTGATTCTCTCCTGTATGAATCATATGACTTAGTATGTTTGATATTTTTCATCTTTGCATGTTTGTCATTTGAGTGTCATTCACATGTCGTATGTTTGACATTTCTCATATGTCTGCTGCATTTTTGTATGTTGGATATGTTTCATTTGTCTTGTTGCATATCTTTTATGTTTGCATGTGTGCACGGTGATTGCCTATCAGGTAAGGTATAAAGCCTCATTATATGTATCATTTTACTTGATGCAAACTCATTCATAGTCAGTGTATGCCTTTTGCATGACACCCCGAGTCCCCCAGGTAGGTGTAATTTTTTTTCATAGGTAGCATGTTTTATCAGTACATCATGTTCTTGTGTGTCATGTTGCATGTAGGCATCCTTGCATACATTTGCATTATTTGTGTTTCACTCTGTTGGGCATCCGTTGTGATTGTTTCATGTTTCAGTCGAACAATCACAATATGAGCTTCTTGCATGATTGTCGGCTTGACCATGTGCCTTGATGACTTTTCCAACTTATTAGAAGAGTAACATGTTTGTTGGTCGTGATACTCAAACGAGCATTGCTTCTGAGGTTATCTCGGCGATCAATGCGAGCTTCTATATCACGAGCAACAAACAACATAATTGTGTTAAGGATGTAATGACTCAAAATTATAACACATGTGTCATGGACCCACATTGTATGGTCAGTTATTTTAAAGTATAAGAAATGATTATTTTTACTCTTTTATAAGTATTATCCACCTACTTTAAAGTTTATATATGTTAGGCCATATATGAGACAACCACTTTTAAATGTCACCCCTTTATTATGACGTGCTTTAGATCCCTTGGATGACGGGGCCGGTATGACGATCTCATCAAATTCATATGGTAACCAAACTTTACCCTATGCATTTAGATGTTGGTTAAGACACTTGTCGTTAGATGGTGTGTTAACTTAGGACTAGGATACTAGGTAGTGTCTTTAACGCCTCTGAATATAGTTTTCTATTGGCTTGTTTGTTCTGGCAAGCATCACTTTTTATGCTTTTGGTATGCTTTTGTTTGTGCCAATTTTTGATATGCATGGTAGTATTAGGTCGCTCTTCGGCAGGGAGTCATGTCATATATATGCACACACACATGTATAATAAAAAAGGGGGGAGCATGCGATGGTTTGCATGCTGACTTTAGCTTGCATGTGTCACTTAGCTCCCCCACCAGGCATGTCTCATTTATGTTGCATGTAAATAGATTTTTGTGCTAACTTTATTTCGTGCATGTCGAGTCTTTTTTTTTTTCAATATACTTTTTAGAGTCCTTAAGAGAGTCATGTATCAAAAATAAGATACGAGCATGAGTTTCGAGACTTTTTAGTGAGGGAATCACATAGCGGGGAAAAGGAGTAGCAACTCGTGTCCCACATCTTAATTTCATATTTGATATTAATGTATAGAATTAGGACCAGACATATATATGTGGAGTTCGACTGCTCTTTTTCTTTTACGGGATATGCCGCAGACCCAGCAACACTAACATTTCTTATTATTTTATTTGGCTTGATTTATAGTCTTTCTTGCATGCTTGGGTGCTTGGTTGTTTCACCATTTTTCATGTGTTGTTTGTCTGGGAATGTGAAGATATAATTTTGGCTCTTTAGGATTTAAAATTCAAAATTTGCTACAAAATCATAATAAAACATTCAAGATGATGAGAAGTTTAGGATTAAAATATTTAAAAATTTAAAAATAATACTTCTATTTTTTCTGCTTGACCTTCGTATCAAAATTTAAATGGGCTAAATGCATGACTATCACCCCCGTCATATTTAATAGAGTCTCCATATTAGGATTGATTAGCTTACCACATCATATTGCAAGTCTTGAGGAGAAGCATCCATGCTTCTCTAACCTAATTGACGCAACATAGATTTCTAATTACATGGTTGTTTAGTACGTTTAGGGGTTAGAAGCCCTCGACCTAGATGGGTGTAAGTTCTTTTGTTGACAACGTTTTCGGCTTTGTAGCTGAACCTCCCTTTCTCTTCCTTTCCCACGACATCCTTGCCATTTCATTAGTTATATGTCCCATCTCTTGGAACTCCACATGATAGTCATATGATAGAGTTTTGTTTCTTTGACTTAGAGCTATTGAGGTCCCCTTGGATGACACAATTCAGAGATTGCTGATCGAGGATCTCTAGACGTGTTGGGTCAACTACCTTCAAAACTAGATAGACTTAAGATACTAGTGGCTTGAGATGACGGGTTTGTAGTACTTCTACCCGACTATTTCTATCTTTTAGGATCACTCTACCCTTCCAATTGCTAAGCCTCTTTGAGTCCCGTTGATCCTTTAACTTCGTTGATATAATCTTGACAAATCAATTATTAATGAGCTGTCGCCCATTTGGGATACAGTGATTCACCCTCTACCCTTATGTCCTGACGAGCTCTGACGTATAGGGATATCCCCATTGAGGTGATTTTGGTTATTTCGTACGCTTTGCATGCCGATGAGTATATGCCCATTGGGATGTGAGACACTCACTCTCTATCCCATGGCTTAGCGAGAGCTTTCAAAGCATTGGGGCGTTCCCATGCAAAATAACCATCATTTGATGGCCTATCCTCCACGATCATGATAATATACGTGAAACTCATTTTATCGAGAATATTCTTGGGTATCCCCACGATGTAATTAACCAGAGAGATACATTTCTCTGTGAGACTATTGACCCAAAAAAAAGTTCTTTTTAGTTCTCTCATTACGAGTGACTTATGCAGGGATTCTCTTCGTGGATGTTGTGTTCGAATGTATACTCTCAACCATCACATGAGAATTATCCATGTAAAAACTTTCCGCTTGTTTCTTTTTATTTGTTTGTCTATTTATTGTCGTATATCCTTCCTTTTTATTCATCTCCCCTTCAAATCATTTATATGATTTAGAAGAGAGATTTATTTGAATAAGAGAATTATACGATGAGATATAAATAGATAAGCTGAAAACTCCAAATTTTTAAAAAGAATCGAGAAATTGCATGCACAAATTCCTCAACACCAGCCAAAAACTCCTCAGTAAGTCATTTTCTTCCTGGATATAATCTGTTATACATCCACAATCTCATGTTTCACATATGCATCATAAATGTAGCTCTATAAATTAGTAAAACATCATCGCGTCCTACTTAGTGTCATATTTTTCATTTAAATCTAATAGATTGAGATTTTTTTTATATAACATGACTTGATCTTTTTAGGTGTACTTCTACCATTCTTAACTCATTTACATAAATAACACAAATTTCTTTGAACATTAAACCAGTAAAAAAGGGACCAAAATCCTTATGTCTTTTGTGGACCAAAATCCTAAGCTCTAAACACTTAAATATTAAATACTAAACTAAAATCTATGTAACATCGATTTTGTATATAACCTTCACATTGAGGATGGCAACACGACACCAAATTAATAGCATAATGACACTACACTACAAAACTATACGAAGTAAATACACAAAATCCTAAGTCTTTAACTTTAAAACATTAAATCATTATGACTTAAACCTTAAACCATAAATTATAAGCTTTAAAAGCATAAATAAAAAATCCTTAAATCCTGAAAATTAAACACTAAACTTAAGCCCCATCTTTAAATCCCTAAATCCTAAACATAAAAAAAAATTCCTACACCCCCAAACTCAAAACCATAAACCATAAATCTTTAACACAAGTATTAAACCCATAACCATAAATCATGAAACTAAATCCTAAACCTTAAACCATCAAACCAAACCAAATTTTTGGTGTATTTACATACATAGCACAAAATCCTTATGTATTTAGGCACATAGCACATATCACAAAATTCTAATGTGATTAAGCACAAAATTTTTATGTATTTACATTCTCACACTTAAACTTCTATATTTAGGCACATTATACTCAAATCTTTAAGTTTTTTGGGGGCATATACAAACATAGCGCAAACTTCTTATGTATTTGCATGTCTCACATCTAAACTTTTATATTTAAGCACATAACACTCAAATTTTATGTAAAACATTCTAATCCCAATGCATTGCATATCTAACAAAGAAATACGAAAAAAAAATTGAGCAGTGCCTTTGTATTTTTGGATCTAACACTTATGCATTGCAAATCTAACAAAGAAAACAAATGAAAACTTATGTAAAACCATCTAAACCCTATTCATTTCTAACAAAAAATATGAATGAAATTTGAGCGGTGTCTATGTATTTTCGGATCTAACACCCATGCGTTGCAAATCTAACAAAAAAACATGAAAACTTATGTAAAACCAAAGCTTAGAGGTGTGGATGTTGGTTTCTCACATTGGACGAAGTTTGAGTGGTGAAAACGAGTTGGAAATGCTGGAAACCAAGGTGGGAGACGAAAGAGCACTGGAGGAGACAAATCTGCAATGAGGAAGAAGATAGAATGGGGTGTCGGCTGTGGGTTGAGTATAAGGATTTTTAGGTTGTTAGTGTCTGCTAATTCCGATGCTAACAAGTATGATTAGCATCGCCCTATGTTGGTGCTAATTTGACGCAACTGCGTCGAATTTACGTCGACAGCTCGATGCTACTCTTCTATGTCGATTCTTTTATTCTTAAAATTGTGCATGCAGGACACTACACTAATACTAATTTTACATCGAAGTTGTGTTTGACACTAATCCTGAAACTAATACACAATTTTTTCATAGTGAATCTCATGGATGCCCCAGAGGCTCATCACCTGAGATCTAGGATCGGCAACAATGCTAGATCAGTCAATCTGGACCCGTGCCGACCAAGCTTTAAAGGTCAGATATGTAAATGCATATGAGTTGTGTGTGGTATGTATGTTTAAGTTTTCCAAATAAAATAAGAAAGAGCATATGCCTCTAAAGGCTTTGGTATTAAAATACATTATATTATACATACATACATAAATAGAACTGGGCAAATACGATGAACTTGACACATACAATGAACTTGGCCATTTTCCTGTTGGTTGTTGTTGTTTGAAGAGCAAGGAATAAAGCCCTAAAGTGGTCACGAAAGCCATCTGCTTTCATGGTCACATAAGGAGTAGAGAGAATCCTTTTATACAGCCCATCAAAGCTTAAGGCCGGAGCTAATTAAAGACTAACATCAAGATGAATAAGTTTTTATAAGTGTTGATTAACAAAATAGAGTTATTAATTACCCCTTTCTTCACCTGACCCTGAAACATGGGCAAGTTCATTGAATGAAATCAAACTATAAATAGGAGGAATGAGGGGTGGAGTTGCTCAAAATAAAAAAAAAATGCAGAAATAGAAAATAAGGAAATAGCAGTCTCTGAGGTGATGATGGTTGAGTGGTCTCTTGAGTTCCCTTAAACACTTCACTGGAGTTCATTTGGCTAAAATATGAAACACAACAGCCAATGAAGTGTTTGGGGGAACTCTAGCTGCCACCCAACATTTATAATATATTTGCATGCATTTATTTGTGTTTCCACTATTTATTACTATATACTAACTTGTATATTGGGTCTACTTTTATAGGGCCTTATTTCAGATATAAATTCCATAACTCATATGTAGATCTTTTTTTATCTATAAATTATAACTAAAAGCTGTGCGCACTTTTGTAATTTGAAATAAAAGCATGCAAATAATCAATTAAAAATGTGACAGCCACCAAAAATATTAAATAATGAATTGTATGATTGAATATATTTATATAATGAGGGACAAATTCAAAAGGTTATGAATGATAAAAAAGTTTTTGCAAATATTAAACTTTAAACTCCATCTCTATTTCATGGATTTATTTATTTCTAATTAATTTTAAAGTCCTATAAAAAAATAAATGATATAATATTTCTTAAAAATGTTTTTTGACTCATAATGGCTATCATATTTAAAATGAGAGAGTCATTCCTGCAATGCCATAAATCAGATTTCACGGATTTTGACTGTAAATCCTAGGCTTCAGATTTAAAGCAGAGTTTGATAACTGTTGTGATGCAGCTCGTTAATTGTCAAAACAGTCCCACAGGATTTATTAAATTAAATCCATTGCCCAATTTTTCCGGATTTAACCCCTAATAATTTTTATATGTCTCATATGTGAAAAAATATTATATATTTGCACGTCCGGACAGCCAACCTTCGGGTATTTACCCGATCGTCTCCTCTCGCCGTCCAAACTGGTGTTCCGTCGCTCGACAAACCCATAAGCGTCGAGGGTCGCCGGCAACGACGGTGGCGATATAACTGTACGACATTGATTCTAAATCTAATTTGTCGAAAGCGGATTTGTCGCCTTTCTTTTGTCCCGGATACACTTGTGTGGTTATGTTTCGACTTGCCACCGCCCACCGTCAAGTAGTTGCGGTTCTCCACTAGAGCTCGCCTATTGATTGTTTTCTTTCGTCCATTCAGGTTCTTCTCAGCAATTGGTAAATTCATTCTTCTGTCTCCTACTGTTGCACCTGCCTCTACCTAAAAAATGCACGCACGGTGTTTGACGAATTGCTTCCCCGAGCTCAACTTACAATTTATTGGAGATGTTCACCTAACCATGCCATTTGAAGTATTTTTATTTTATTATCATTATTTGCAATGTGTGCAAACAATCATCATTGTTTTGAATTTCAGCTGGTTTCTAATCTTCCACAGTCCTAAGTATTCTACACTGTTTAAAGTATTCGAGAAATGCATTGGGTTTAAGGGCGGTTTCTTTGGTGTCTGTTTCTCTGCTCTTCCTTGGTGTCTCAGTCAGGTGGCGTCTTTACGAGAACCTAATTCCTATGCTTTGTAGGTAGCACACCAGCTTCAGTTTGCAAACTAAGCTCCAAGTTACGGGAAGTAGCATTTGAAATTTATGCTTTATGATCTGCCAAAGGAAGTTTGCATCACTTGAAGCTTACTAGAGCCCTGCTCACACTAATCAGCTGCCTCTACTTAAGACTTTATTCTTTCTTATTAAAAATTTTATCTTTTCCTTTTTATATTCTTTAGCAAGATTTTCCCTGTTTTAGAGTTTGCAATGATAACTTTCTTCATTTTATTTTTAATATTATAATTACACGTGTATTTGATCAACCGTAGCTACTTGCATTTGGGGCACGTTCACATGAGCAGAAGGCTAAAATGCTAGTATTTTTATCTATTGTTTTTACTTTTCATCAGTCTTTTTTTATGTATTAACTATAATTCTATTCTTTAATCGGCAATTTTATTTTTTTAATATTAGCGTGTACATCACTGGTTGATGTCCTCTGTTGTCTTTAGAGTTCAAATGTAATCAAAATATGCATGTATTACTGTACATATTTATACTGCTAGTTTGATTTACTTTTCAAAAAATTGCAATTTCATCAGCATACCATTAAGTTTTGGAAAAAAGGTGAATTAAATTTCATTGTTTTGCTGATTTTTTAGTCTCCCAGAGAAACGTTTTAAAATTATGATGTGACACAGATTTTATTTTAAATAAGGTATGCTTTTGGGAAGAACAACACAGCGTTTGCAATTATCTCACATTATGATGAAGATTTTGCAATTTCAAATCAATTCATCAGCTCCATCCAACTCCCAAAAGAGAATGCTCCTCAGTAAAGTTATAAGGGAGTATATGGATAAGGAGGAAGAGGAGGAAGAAGGGGGAGAAGGACTTTACAATGATGTTCCAAGGCCCCAGAAAAAATGGGAGAGGAAGCCATATGCAACCCCCATGAAAGTGCTTATCCATAGGGCAAAGGAAGAGAAGAAAGCCAGACAAGAAAAGCCTTGTCAGATCATTGAACATGCTCCAGAGAATGGTCTCCTTGTTCCCGAACTTATTGAAGTGGCCCATCAAGTCCACCGTGACAGGATTTCCCTGCTACATGGTCTCTCCAAGCTCATTGAAGGTTATCCAGCTATCCCAGTTCATAGATGCAGGTGATTTGATTTTCTTAAACCCATTATGCAACTTCAACGCTTTAATGGTCATGTTAGTTACTTGAGTTTGCCAGGTTTTGTTTCGAACTGCATGTTGGCTGGCATGGTCATGAAATAAGGACCTGTGAAGGCCCTGGCAGTGGTTCTAGGAACTCTTACCATGTCTGGAGAAAAGGAGGGGTTAAAGATATTCTTGGATTTGCGTATTGTTACCACCTTTTTGACAGGGTGGGAAAGCCGCGAGTAGGACACAAGGAGAGGCTCAACGTTTCAAGGCTTCCAGCCATAATGGAACTGTGCGTCCAAGCTGGTCTTAACCTTGATGATTACCCAACCAAACGAAGAACTGTACCAGTGTACTCAATTGAAGGAAGGATTGTTGACTTCGAGACACACAAAGAATGCGGTACCAATGTAGATCATCTACCTGTTCCAGTAAGCTTTTCTGGCTCTACTTTTGAGGAGGAAGAGAATATGAATTTAAATGAATTGGCTACCAAAACACTAAGCTCCTGGCTGGACTTGAGAGCTGGAGCAATGAAGATGATGAAGAAGTATAATGTGGTGACCTGTGGATACTGCCCTGAAGTTCAGGTTGGACCAAAGGGACACAAGGTGAGGATGTGCAAAGCTGCAAAGCATCAGTTTCGAGATGGACAACACGCATGGCAGGAAGCCACTATTGATGATTTGATCAGCCCAAACTTTGTGTGGCATGTAAGAAACCCAGAAGGACCTCCATTGGCTAATGTGCTCAAGAGGTACTATGGGAAGGCTCCTGCGGTTGTGGAGCTATGCGTTCAGGCCGGCGCACCCATACTCAAAGAGTATACGAGTATGATGAGATTGGACGTTGTTCTCCCTGATCTTGATGAATATGATCTTGTTTCCTGATGGAGAGCATTACTAAAAGAATAAATCTTCCATCCTATGTAATCTTATATCATTCATCTGTAAATACTAGCTATTCCTGTTAAACTAATAGCAATACATTCTTTTCCTTTTTCCTTCCTAGTTGAAACTTGTTCCTAAAGCTGAAATTATCATTCGCTGTGGCCTCATATTTTAAGTTGTTCGTCACAGAAGAGTGGAGTGATATAAACTAATGCCGGATTTGAATGATCATTTATTAAACCATTACTAATAAATGAGTATTTATCAAGCTTTTAAATCTTATCAATGCAACTCCATTAATTGTGGAACCCTGTTTCCTACCATTTTAATGAAAATAAGTCATTTGGAAAGAAATCAAAACATTTCAATAGCTTAATATATGCAACTCTAGCAGCATATAGTGTTGCCACAAAACACTAAGCTGCATCACACCAGTTTAATGTAGGATACAACCAGCTTAAATTGTGTAAAAATCATATAGATGAGAAACATGTCTAAAAAACTTAAATCATTGATACCCTCTTATATATTTTCCATAACAGAGTAGTGTTTTTAGCATTCAAAATCTGATTCAGCCATAAACGACCAAGAATTCCTATGATTAAGAAAAAATCAACTGGTAGGAAATGAGTACTAGCTGTTTACTATTGTCATGTCACAGAAGATGATTTACACGGTGTTTCATTCAACGCACCGGTGTTGTTGGCTTTGGGAATGGTAAGGGTACAGCAGCATCAGTAGCTGCATCTGGCATCTGAACAGAAGGTCGATACCTTGTTGGCAATTTCACTCTGGCTTCTATTTGCACAACTTTTGGTCCATCTTTCCCATCTTGCAATGTTTGTAACGAGGCAAGGACTTCCCTCATTCGCGGACGCTGCTTGGCTTCATGACTGATGCACTGCAAAGCAAGATTAGCAATGGTGTAGGCACCTTTCTTGGGGTACTGTCCCTCCAATTTTGTGTCCATGATTCGGAATAGTTTGCGCTTGTCTATAAGATAAGGTTTTGCCCAATCCACGAGATTCTGCTCAATGCCCACTTTGTTCTTGTCAAAAGCCCGGCGTCCAGATAGCAATTCTAGTAGAACGACACCAAAGCTATAGACATCAGCCCTCGCTGTGAGTCTGCCTGTTAAAAAGAGTTGAAGCTTCAAACTGCGAGGTCTTTTGGAGAACTTGTCTTACGCGTGTTGTGTTGATTCAATCATCAAAAGCAAACGAAATAGGAAAAAAAGATCACCGCACAAAATACAACAAGAATTTTATACATGTTTATTCAATTGATAGTTATGTCCCGTTGCTGTTGTGACAGATTTCACTAAGTTTTGATTGAGTTTTACGACAGTCCAACTCTAATCAAGAGGTAAAACCATAAGCACACACCTTTATATAGAAAGAACGTAACACACCAAGTCAATGTACGCTGAGTTTGCACAAGGTATTTATTTATTTATAGTGCAAAAGTTAGGCTCCGTAACTTAACATGATGTAACCTCTTAAGTTTGCATATCAATTGCTAGCATAGGGCGACACAAACTAGGACTTAAAAGAACTCTGTGCAGCATACATTCACATTAAAGAAAAAATGAAATATAATTGTGGCCCAAAAGCTTGACAGTGAATCTTGGAACAGTTACATAAATGAGAACTAACATGATAGGAAGACCTCAATATGAGCTTCGCAAGTTCAAGTTGGAAAATGATTCATCTATTTGAAAATGGAAATAACAATTATTGATGAACATTCTTGTAGAATGAGGAGAAATTCAAAATTCAACTACTTGTATGTCTGCAATAAACGCACAAGCCAGATTCACAAACTTAATACCCGCTTTACTACTTTAAAAACAAACATTCAATTTCATCCATTGAAAACTCAGGCACAATATCATGGTTTAGACCTAAAATCATTGGAAAGGTGCCCAAGAAAGGCATATGGGATCTTTACCTGCAAAATTAAAAGAAGGTTTCCTATTCAATTCTAGCCTTCATTAACAATAATGAATAGCGGAAATGTGTTGGCAAAAGAGTTCAGAAATAAGAACAGGTCCAGGTTTCAATACAAGTCATTTAAACGTGCAAAATAAAAAGGTTTAATAACTTATAAGTATTTAAAGTTCAATAGTAAATCTTAATAATATAGTTAAAATATACTAAAAGTCAAAGTTCAATATTCAGCTTTTGCCGCATTCTCCCATAATCCAAATGGATTTGCAACTTATTAAGCACACAACTCTATAAATAAAAAATAGAAAAGAAAAGTGATCCCAAAAAGCCCCTAAAGAAATAATGCTCCTTCTTAAGGAAATCAAATATCTGCATGTTTTTAGAAACATGTTTTATTTATAAATGCATTACATCAATACATTTTTTTTTTTAATTTCCAAGTGTTTATAAATATGAAATTTACAGTATATGCTAAATTACTAACCTGTGGCAATATACTCAGGNTCATTTAAACGTGCAAAATAAAAAGGTTTAATAACTTATAAGTATTTAAAGTTCAATAGTAAATCTTAATAATATAGTTAAAATATACTAAAAGTCAAAGTTCAATATTCAGCTTTTGCCGCANCATCTTAATAATATAGTTAAAATATACTGAAAGTCAAAGTTCAATATTCAGCTTTTGCCCCATTCTCCCATAATCCAAATGGATTTGCAACAGCACACAACTCTATAAATAAAAAATAGAAAAGAAAAGTGATCCCAAAAAGCCCCTAAAGAAATAATGTTCCTTCTCAAGAAAATTGAATATCTGCATGCTTTTAGAAACATGTTTTATTTATAAATGCATTACATCAATACTTTTTTTTTTAAATTTCCAAGTGTTTATAAATATGAAATTTACAGTATATGCTAAATTACTAACCTGTGGCAATATACTCGGGTGCAGCATAACCTTGAGTGCCCATCACTTGGGTGGTAACATGGGTTCTATCTCCAGTTGGGCCAGCTTTCGCAAGTCCAAAGTCTGAAAGCTTAGCATTGAATTCCTGCATTTAAAAAAAATCAATATATCAATTAGCTAACTGATTTTACCCTGAAATATAAGTATAATATCGGCTTGCTGTGTTAAACTTACTGAGTCTAGAAGAATGTTTGAAGCCTTAACATCCCTATATATGACTTGGGATTCAGAATCATGTAAAAAGGAGAGACCTCTGGCAGCTCCCACTGCGACCTTAATCCTTATTGTCCAAGAAAGTGGTTCAGCACTCCCTATAATTGAGGGAGATAGAGCACTAATTAATTCTTGATAGCACAAGAAATATGATACATAAAGAGGAATTAAACTTTTTGTCCAGCTAAATGAGCTTTGCTCATTCAATAACAACCCCTTATTATAGTTTTTCATAAGTTGCAGATTCATATCTGTCTTTGTATGTCCATTCAAATTTATCATCATTGTTCCATGTGTTATTCTACTCAAGAAGTTCTTAGATAATAGACGATTCCCAAGTTGCAAACCCTAAACCTCTGGCAGCTTCCACTTACTCCTAAATAGATGATTCTCAAGGCTTCCTCTTGGCATGAATTCGTAAACCAGCAGCCTATCATCGCCTTCTGAGCAGTACCCAATTAGCTTAACCAGGTTTGGATGATGAAGCCGTCCAAGATAATCAACCTCAGTCTGCATTAATTGTGTACAAGCAAAATTACAATAAAAACTATGGAATGAAACAAACAATCGTCATGGTTAATTAAACAAGTGAAACTAATAAGCAGAGAATATCAGTAGGAATCATGCCAGCCATTCTTTGTGGCCCTGGAAGCCTTCTGGTTTCAGTTTCTTGACAGCAACAATCCTGCCAACTCCAGGCTTGGATGCAGCCAGGCTTTGTTCATCAATCCAACCTTTGTAGACATAGCCAAATCCTCCTTCCCCAAGGAGACTATCAGGCCGGAAATTTCTAGTGGCATTTTTCAATTCATTGAATGTGAAGTCCTTCAAATTCGAAGATGCTAAGATCTCGCCTTCAGTTCGAGGCGTAATAAGAACTTCAGAAGCAGGCTTTTCGCTATATGAAGACGCAGTGAGGTTTGAAGGAGTTGAACAGGTTAGGGTGGAAGGGACTGTGCCTAAACTTATCTTGGTGATGATTTTTGGCTGGCCTGCACATAAATCATACTGAATAGAAATTTGCCAAAAGTTAACAAAAGAAGCTTAAAACAAGAATTTAAACAATTATATGGGCCGTCGTATAATTTATAATCATAACGGAATTACCACAAACAAAGTTGTGAATGTGCTAATATTGTATATTTTGAGGATGTCTAGTCATGAATTCTTTCTGGAGGAATGTTTGCGTGCTAAAGTATTCACTTACAGATGCTTTTGGATGGATAATAAGCATCATTTAAATATAATTATCAGGCCTGATATGTCATATGGGAAGGAATTTATAGTTTCAGACCAATCTGAAAAGAAAAACTTTATGATTTCAAAATGGAATCAAATTTCATACAATATGGATATCACTAGCACAAATAAACTCTAAAATAAACTAAATCAATCCGTCATAACCCTACAAACAAGCCATAAATTCTAAATCTTGTTTCTGGATCAGTAATCTCAATCTCATGCCGCCGACTTCTTCCCACCTCATAAGAATCCCAAATCACAGCCAGATCATAAAATGATGAATAATTATTACAATATAAGAGTTGCTCCTTCTCAGCAAAAGGAATAATGATATAATCCACAAATTTAAAGCTAACAGAAGATCAACGAATTAATCTCATATCTCTACTAATCCAAGCAGCAAAGAAAGAAATGTTTCGAGACCTTCTTACTTAACCCAAATCTAAAAGGGAAACTTCCAAATTATAGGCAACGTATAGTGGTATAAACAAAAATCAGCACTTTGAAGATAAAATTAGTCCAGACAAAATCAGTGAATGGGAACTTAAACAAAAAAAGTTAAGAAACCTGAAGTATGCTGGGAGCTTCGAGCACTGCCGACCCTGGAAGCATGGCTGATGCAGTTACCCATAGCCTCCTCGTACAGTAAGGCCACCTTCAAAGATTCTTCGACGCCGGCATGGGTTTTGTTTAGAGGATGAGATGAATAAAGCTATAAAGAAAAAAAATCGAATTTTGCGGCCTTACTATCCCCCTTTTAGCGGTTTCTTTCTCAGATTCAAAACCAGTAGAAAAAGTGGTACGAAGGCCAGAGGAGAGCAAGCGAAAAGTCTAGCCGTAGGAAAGAGAGAGGTGAAGAGGAAAATGCAGAGTAGAGATTAATAAAAGCGCAGAAGAGTCACTCTGCACTTTCGAAGAAACAGCACACGATAGTTTTTTTTTCCTTTCGTAATGTGATTTTTTAAGAGAAGTACCGCTCTCAAAAATAAATAAAAAATCTTTTCACTCCCTTGAACTTGTTGGCCGTGCTTCCGGGAGCTGACTTTTTTATGGTAAGCTATGAAAACTTAACAGTATATTTGAACATGTATCCCTTTCCCTTGTAAATAGCTTAAATGACGGGCCCTGATCAATGATCAATGATCAATGAATGCACTTTTCTTTTTAAAAAATAGATATCAGATTTCACTGACTGGTGAGGGACTTTATATGGGTCCTCATTTGGATTGAATTGTCTAATTCGCCTCTATGGTGTTTCATTGAGACTTTTATATCTATAATTGCTATTAAAATTGATATCTCCATCACGGTGGGTCTTTTAACTAACAATATTTCTCATCAAGTATTGGCAAGAGTTAAATTAAGTTTTTCTTCCTAATTTTATTTCAGTTACAAGAAATTAGAAAGTCTATAATCAATCTGTTATTTATGAGTGGAGGAATCCCACATTTTGTAAGGATTGTACTATTTTTGTTATAGAACCATCTGATTATCTTAAAAATTTTGTTTGTCCAGCATCTTGACCAATCATTTACTCCTATCATTAGATGCAAAATTAGAAGTAGAAGTAGGAACATAAGTGGGCAAGGTTTACTCAAAAGGGAGAGCTCTAAGGTGGTTACCCTCTCCTCTCCTATTGTCAACCTACTCATGATCTAAATATCTCATCTTCTCCTTCCTCTGGAAATATAAATGTTTCTCTCAAAGGTTGTTCCTAGTTATTTCTTGGATAAAGCCTCTGAGGGCGATCCCTTAATCCTATAAGTCTAACGACTAGAACTAGTTTTCAACTTTAATTGGCTCTCTTCTTCATCTAAATTTCTTTTCATATGTTACGATAGCAATATCCATTACTCCAATGACATTTCAATGGAAAAAAAAGATCAATTTTGAGGCTATAATATTGAAAAATCGTTTGATATTATCCTCATTCCACAAGAGCAAGAAAATCAAATTGGAAAAGAACCACTTTTCTTAAAACTACTCTTCTCAATCCCAATCATTTTTTTATGTTTTACATGTTTACAATAACTTAGAATGATTGAGGTTTAAATGGAGATTTTCATATCTCTAAGTGCAAGAATATGCAGAATGACCTAAAAATTTAGATCTATTGTCTCTTTGAAATCAAAGTAACTCTTCCTCCCCTTTCAAAATTTTTTTTTCTAAAATCAAGTGAGAGGTTGCTAAGATGAATTTCATGGTTATTATCACTTATATCAAAAATTTTCATTTGATCGGATTCTTCCTTTTTGTTAAATTCTTGGGGCATTTACATGCCTAGCCATAATTTTTATGTATTTACATATCTCACACCTAAGCCTACATATTTACAAACTTAGCAATCAAATCTTTAATATCACAACCACAATGGTAATATTACCACTTTTTAAAAGTGAAATCTCATTTGTAGGTTTAAACCACCAAAATGCTATGTATGCAAATATAAAAGTTAGTGTGACATATGTAAATACATAATAATTTTGTGCTATGCATGTATATTTCCCTAAATTTTTTATCAAGGTAATTTATGTTGGGAATGGTGCAATTGAGTGAAGGGATATATGGAATTTTATTTTTGATTTGGCTCCCTTTGTTAATACAACATGATGATTGTAGGCTATTTTAATAGCATTGCAAATTTTGAGGACGTGTAAAATGTCCTATACTACTCCTTGGAAGCTTATTAGATAAAGCCTTTTATTATAAACATTGGCTATAAAACATCCCCTTAACTCATTTTATAGTTCTTCCTCCTTTCTTATATTTATTGTGCATATGGGCCACTTCCTCAATCAGAGGGACATATTTCCATATAAAATTATTGAAACTCATGCCCTGATTTTATGGAGATAATATATGCTTAGTGCTCAAGCGCATGACACATTGGTTATAAACAAAGCGAAGAATCCAAAGATGTTGGGTTTTTGTGTTCACTCTGCTTGCAAAAACAAGCTGCTTAATAATATTTATTATTAATAGGCTTAATAAAGCTCATTTAATTAGCTAACAAGTCAAGCACAAATTAATCTGAGTCATCTGTAATTTTAAATGAGTCTAATTTAAACATTATTAGAAATACCCAAATCAAACTAGCTTGATTTTAACAAATGAGCTCAATGTCACCTCCCAAAAGAGCACTTAGGGGTGGTGGGCAACTCAGGACTTAAATACTGCTTTTCGACTTTACACCTAGCCGATTTGGGACTTTTTGTCCGTGATATTCTTCTTCACCCAATCACGTGATGCTTCCGTCACAGATCGGCTCCATCAAGGGTTCCACTGGACAATGGAGAGTCCACACACCTGACAGACAGTAATCTGCACTGATACCACATGTCACCTCCCAAAAGAGCTCTTAGGGGTGGTGGGCAGCCCAAAACTTAAATACTACTTTCAGCCCTATAACTAACCGATGTGGGACTTTTTGTCCGTGACATCAAGCTCAAGCTCAAGAACTTCCAACTCCTTGAGTTGAATTGTAGACCTAGTAAATAATCATTAAGATACAAAAATATTATTATTATTATTGAACAAATAACATATAGTGTAAAAAATTTTTTTGACTTGTAATTTAAAGAATATACTGTATTATAAAGTAAATTTAATTATAAAGATCCTCACCTTTTTTTTTTGAAAATACAATCTCATTAAGCTACTATAATTCTTGTAGAAGCAAATAGTCCATATGTTGAAACTATTTTTTTTATTAAAAGAATTCCTAATTGCCGAATTTATTTTTAAATAAATATAATATAAAGTTTTCATACATAATACTAACTTCAAAATAAATTTGGAATGGTTCCAAAGTTTAGCTAGATCGGCTTTGAATCATTATCTCATGTCACAAATTATTGATGAAAATGTATATTAAAGATTATTACACAAAACAAAATTTGAGGTATTAGAATGGGATATTAATTTATTAGTATTCTATGAAGATCTAGCTTACATAAAAAAAAATAAAAAAAATAATAAAAAAAAAACTAAAAGAGGAGACGCCAGAGTTTCTATGTTAAAAATTACAATAAAGGAAAAATCACGAGGCCTATGATAGTTAAAATGATTCACCTATGTTAATATAACTAAATTTGTCTCCTGAATAAGTCAATGTTACAAGTGTGTGAGATTTGAATTTAAAACTTTTTCTTCTTAGGATGATAGAAAATTTTGAAGTGGTGATGACTGGGTGGACGCGTTGGAGGCCTAAAATTGGGACGTGTGACGGTAGTTTGATTTTAAAGTCTACAATGATGATGTAATGTCAGTGATTGGACGATAACTTGTTTGTTATTATGGCTCGATGACAATGATAACAAAAATCTAGTGTCAACTTTTCTATGACAACGACCACAATGATAACAATGATTGCATGGTTGTAGAGATGTGAAAATGATAGTTTGGAAAAAAACTTATCAGCGACGAAAATAACATTAATAGTTTAGTGGTAACAATCTAGCAGTGATTTAGCAATGACAGTGGCGATGAAAGCTTGACGATGATTATCATCCGATAGTAGAGATGAGCATTGATGGACTGACAATGGTAATAGCTAAGCGACAAAGATCTAACAACAGTGACAACGATTGGGTGATTATGGTTTAGCGATGGCAATGGCTTGACAATGGTGGTTCGAAATGAATGGTTGGAGCCCTATAGGATCTATGTCAATTAGCGTCGGACTAATCCGACGCTAATATTGGGAAAATTCGACGCTAAACATATTTAGTGTCATATTTGAATCAGACATATAGTCAGCATTAAAAATTGGGTCGTTAATTCAATCAGTGTTAATTGTTTGCATTGGATTTAGCGTTCTTAAAGCTCACAATTATCCAACTTTGATGCTCCCCATGACAACACAATTTTTAACTGCGAAATATTTGTTGAAAGCTTGCATGCATAAATTGGCATTGGATTTGCGTTAGATTATATAAAAAAATATTGCAAAAATTCAAAGGAGTAGCGTTAGAATTTATGACACAAACCTAAAACCAATAATAATAATAATAAAAGATCAAATTTTCACAACTTGTGCCCAACAAATACGAATAGCATCTTGATTTAAATATCGATTGTCATAATTCAGAATCTATATCACAAACAAGTACGAACAATGAAAAAAACAAAGCCACAAATATTAATTTAAATTCATGAAAGATCACATGTAAACAAATAATATATGTTCACATGCTCAAAAAGAAAAAAAATACATAAACCCATATGGCGGGGTAACACCATTAAACTCCTTATCATCATCATGATCCTCATCCTCCTCTTTATCCATAAAACTCATAGGTTGCCCGCCCTGACTATCTGCAATACTCAGACGTGCTAGAGTATACCCAACTCTATGCTAGCAATCACTCATCTAATAGAGCTCTTCATTCATAACACTGATCAGTCAAGCAAGCTCCTCATGCTTTAGCTATAATGATCTCAAGCCGCTCATAGAAGTATGAAAGAGCAAGACCTCAAATGCTATGCGCTTTTCTCCTGAGTCATAGACACTCCCCCCATTCTTCCCCGCCACCTAAGTCCATAGCTCAAAATCAAACTGCACGGTGGTAGAATAGCTACCAACGTTGTTGGCTGATGTTGGAGTATGACTCTCCAACACCCTCTACCTTTTTCCGGAGCTGCTCATAATCATCATATATAATTAAAAATAATGATTAATTATCATTTTTAATATATATATATATAGTAAAAAACATATAGAAAATTGTTTTTTTTACTTATATTGACCTGCTGAGAGAGATCAAAGACCCAGTGTCACGTCATCGTGCGCTGATGTGTTCGAACATGCAACTCTATGGTGGTTGGTGGCTGGCCAAGCTCTTTAGCCGGTGTACATGAGAAAATGATAATTACCACATAATTACATCAATCATTTAATTTTTGAATATTTAGATAATAATACAAGCCTAAAGTAGTGTTCAGTGTGAGGGACTGAGCCTCCAATTTAGAGTATGGCACCCCTGGCCCCCTCGGTTGTCCTGTTCTGTTGATTTGTTTGCCTCTTCCTCCAATAATCCACAAATACCAATCCAAATAAGCCTTCTCATCTTAACAATAATGAATTTTATGTTTCTCTTTACAGACCAACATTCTGTCCCATAAAACCTTGCAAGACTTGCCCCTATCTTATCAAACTTTTCTTTAAGTCTAAACAGTATCTTTCAATCGCACAGTAGCGTCGTTGCATTCCTTCACTTCGAACATCAAACTTGAATTCTCCTAATAACATCCCCATCTAGATCAAACCCACCCTTCGCTTCGAATAACAAACCAGGGATTCCTAAAATGTTCACTCCTAGCAGGATCATCACATGGTCGACGTTAATGTGACCAAACCATCTAGGAAGACTCTCTCTAATCTTTTCAACTACTTGGGAAACACTAACCCTTTTGAAGAATATATTAGTTTTGCATTTTGTCCCTAAGCATAAAGCCTCTCATCTAGCTATGCATTCTCATCACAACTAAACATAACTTAGTATTATGCTTCTCTTTTATAAGCTAACATATCCAACACAACTAAACTTCAGTTTTTGCACTAGAACAACACAATTCCTATGCATTATATATATAGCACCAAACTTTAAATTCCACATAAGAAATAACACAAATCACATGCATTATACACCTAACGCCGGAATATCAATTTTTACATAGGAATATAAGAAAATTATATATCACATGAAGGAGAGATGCACGAAAGAAGAAAAAATTTCCTGGAGGTCGGAGATGAGGGGAGAGGAGGTCTCTAGAGTTGTGGTATCACCGGCGGAAGAGCCTACAAAACACCAGACTGATCCATGGAGGATAGTCACCATGGAGACGTTGGAGCAAAGGAATCAGAAGAAAGGAGGAAGAAATGAAAATTTGTTATCAGAGATCTGTATTTTAGGGCACTTCAATTTGTTCAAAGCTGACGCTATTAAGTGAGCATATTGCGTTGTCAAATTTGATGCAATTCCGACGCAAAGAGTGACACAAATCCCTGCAGATTATTGGTGTCCAAGTTCGTTGTAAGTCAACCGCAAATTCAACACTATTAAGTGCATCAAAAAATGTTTGACCTGAATTCCGACTCTAATTGACCGGTTTTTTTAAGGAAGTTCAATAATCTTCAATGTCTCATGGCTCTCTTGAGTCTAGATCTCTACTCCCATGAAAAGAGTGAGTGTCTATTTATAAGTTTAAATTGAAATATTCTTTGTGAATATCATTTGAATGGATTGAAGAGAGTGCTTGATATATAAATAATAATGCTTCGGGTGTTGCACATATAGTTGAAAAAAATTGAAATGATGAAAACCATGGCTTAATTTATTTAACACTAACTTGAAATGAAATGAAAAGATCCATTACAAACTGAAGATTATAAATACAACGCTTTGTCTCACATGCAGAAAATGATTACAAAGACTCCTGAGTTACAACTTTGATGTGAGGAGAAACACCAGAAATGGGCTGCAATCGATGGTGATTCTCCTGCAAGTGGTGGTCGGCGATAGTTGATGATGATCAACGGTGGTAGGAATGATGCTGGAGTTTAGCTCATTCTTAAAACTTTAAGAACTTACTCGGGTCTCGAGATCTTGCTCTTCCTCTCTGTCCCTCAAGAGAGGGGTGCGACTCTATTTATAAAGTCTCAATTATAATTAATGAAGGAATATGAACCACACTAATTAGATAACCTAGAGAGATTTTCTTGATAAGAAGACATTTGATGGATATTTGAGAGCCTTGACGTTCTCAGAATTGAGCGATCTTATGTTTGTTCGATTCTTCTTGTCGAGATGCCCGATTTTATTATAAGGTAGCCAAATTCGAAGTTTGTTTGACTTTTCGTTAAGTTGGTTTGTCTGACTATAAGTTTATCGAAATCGAATCTTTTGATTGATTTTGATCAAAGTTTGAATATTTCTTGCTCAAAAGACCATCTCGAGATCTGCTCTATGCCTAGAGATTCATATTAAACTTTGGAAATTTGATGAAGACGTATCAAAAAGTAATTTAAAAAATATATAATTCATTAAAAATCTAAAATAATATTAATTTAAATGGGTGCATTTTGAGAGAAAAAAAAAATCTTTTATTTAGCTTATACAAGCAAGTTGTTATTTAAAAATTAATTATACCTTCATGTTTTGCTGATTAACAATTAACTAATGGATGACCGATTTATAAATTACATTAAAAAACCTTAAAATGTTTTTTGTTTCATATGATTGCCGTTTCGGTTCTTCTCGGACATCAAGGAAAAAACTTTTATTTTCCAGACCTTAATATTATTTAAAAGAAACAAAAGAATAAATTAATTTATATATTGGCATTATTTGTGCTTATGATAAAAATAACAAATGGTTTACTAATTAGCCCATGGAATATTTTAATGTTATGTACAACCAAATCAACAGGTCTTTTTAAGCGATTATCTTATGAATTAAATTGGCTAGATTCAACTGCTAATTTGTGCATTTCATTAATAAATTTAAAATTCATACATCATCAACAAATTTTCATCGTCCAACAGAGATCCCAAAGAGTGGCAAGAATCTCTAAGCTCTTTTTGAGTGAATAATGCTCAAACTTCAATTAAAAATCACACAGAACTTAAATTTCATCAAACATATAGTCAAACAGATCGGATCAACGAAACCAAAACAATAACATCAAAGTTGGTCCGATCCGAATCAAATCAAGCTCAATTAGAGCCACCAAGCTAAATGATAAGTTTATAATCAAACCGAGCATCTCAAGAAGACGAATCCAACAAGATCATTCAATTTCAACACTATTAAGACACTCAAATGTCTGGAGAACACCATCCGATCAAAAGGATATCTCTGGGTCTTTCAATGGAGTGGTCCAGATCTTTTCTTATTTAGCGGGAGACTTCTCAGAGATTCTATAAATAAAGCCCTATCTCTTTCATGAAGGGGGCCAAAGACCTGAGCTTATAGGATGGAAAATAACCAATTTGATGTAGTAACAAAGTGTTGTGCATAATAGCGAACAACTCTGCGGGTAATGAAATACCCTGTTGAAAAATGATCAACATTGCAGAGCAACAAAGGGTTGTGCGGTGTAGTGAAAGTTTCAAGGTGAATAAACACTCTGCGGAGTGGCGTCCAACGCTGCGGAGAGTTTCACCAAGTAGTGTGTCGTTTTGAACATCATCTAGTGACACTCTTTGAATTATAGATGGTGTACCAAAGTTTCGTTAACTACAATCACTGTTGATCATTCTATAGTGAGTCCTCTTGCATACAAAAACAATAAGCGTGTAATCCTTTACTCTCAGTGTGACAAGGGTCTTTATTTGTACTCATCAAGCTATAGTGGAATATTTTTTACTAGGGTGGGCCTCGTGCATTTTTCCTTTTTTCTGGTTATCTGTATATGACTTCAGATGTCACTACTTGTCATTTTTATTCTTTGAGTATGCAATGAATTTTTGGGCAACACAAAGGTGATGTTTGGTACGATATTTTTAAGAGGACTTAAGTTAGATTTAACATAAATCCAACCAAACACAATAAATAGGCTAGATAAATCCGCACTTAAGTTAAATCCAATTTTTACTTATTCCGTTTATTGAATCCACATTTACTAAATGTGCTTATTAATTGAATTTAATGAATTTGGCACAAAAAAAAAAAAATTCTTAAGATGCTAAATAATAAAAAATATTCTTATCAAATAAAGTGCTGGAGATTTTCCAATATTTTGAACTTATACTCGGGACATTTATGACTCTACATTATATAATATTAATTTTTATTTATTTAAATAAAATAATGATAGCACAAAAGACACATAGCCAAGCACAAGGTAAAACGCCAAATGTAGCCCGGCTTCAAGTTGTTTTAAATAGGCATGATTAAATGAATAATCTTTAAAGTCCTTTTCCACTAACACTTTTGAAGTCGTGATCTACTATTTATACATTGGTTTAAGTATATACTAATGTTTTTAAAAATGACATGATTTTATTAATATATGATTTGTACTTTTTAATTTGAAATAGAAATAACTTCTATGACATGATCAATAAATTTTATCATTTGACACGAATTTCAAACTAATTATCATGAGTTTTGGAAAATTTTTAACAAGAAATATTCAAAGTCTAATTAAAAATTATCTAGAACTCTGATTTCAACAAACTTTCAATCAAAGTGATCGGCTCAACGAGATGGACTCAGTGATACCAAAATTAACTCAATTCGAGTCAAATAAGAAACAGATTGAGCTGTTGAATCATATTTAGAAGTTTTTGGTGCTCAATTGGACGGTCAAACAAATTCTAAATCCGATTATGATGTACAAAAATGCGACTCTGGGTCATTCGATGGAGTAGTCTAAATTCTTTTCTTATTTGCAGAGAGGCTTTTTTCATATCGTTTAGATAGAGCCCTACTCGCTTTATGTAGAGTGGATTAAGACCTGAGCTTGGACTCTGATTGTGAAGAGAAGGTAATGAAGACTAAACTTAAGGTCCAACAAACGACACTTGTTCCTGAAGCTGCATACCCCCATCAACCATTGCTCGTTCGCTGTTGTCGTCGACAACCATCAGTTGCCCCTTGCCATTGCAATGATATGTCTTGTGAAATCACGATGTACGCTCTGGAATCACGACGTCCGTTGGGACGTAGCAACACACCGGAAGATGGTGTAATGATACACCCAAAGAAAATGTAACAATGCATTCCAAGATGGTGTAACAAAACACTCCAAAGTTGGTGTAATGATGCACTTGAAGACCGTGTAACAAAGCACCTTAAACAGTGTAACAAAACACCCCAAATAAGATGTAACTCCCCGCATTAACAACTTATAATTGTCGTAGTTATAGCACAATGACCTTCTCCGAACTCTTGAAGTTCTCTTCTCACATCTCCCTACTATGGCCTATGGCCTTTCTGGTTCACTGTAACTACAACTCATTGCTACGACCATGGTAGCCAACTAACGCTACTATAGTCCCCTACTACGCCTATGTGACTGGTTACAACCCACGTGTCTTGTAGCTCACATAGCTTCCAACTCCGACCTCTATAGCCTACGAACATTATTTCAGCTCCATGTTACACCCTATGTGACCAACTACAAACTGCGTGGCTCACATCACACACAACTCCCAACTTTTGCTTCTGCAGCATACAAACATTATTGTAGTTCACAATTATGACCTACATGATCCACAACTCATGCGTTATTGCAGCTCACCCCTATGATGGAATTTTAAAAGTTGCATCTAATTGTAAGAGTAGAAATCAAAGCATAAAATTAACTTCATGACTTTATTTTAAATGGACTGTGTGTGAATCAGGTACATAACGAGTCAAGAGATTACAGATTAAGAGTTGCTCTCATTTTGAATACTACCCCTTAGAGGATTTTATCATAACTTCCATTTTAAAGTTGTATTATATCTAGAAATTCTTACAGAGCATATGTATACATAACCATGTAATTACCTATAAATAATAATCTAAGCTATTTGAGTATAAGACTTTATTAAAATAGTATTTTAATTTAAAATATTTAGTCATTTTATTTCTCCTAATCTCTATCTCATCTTACTTGCATTTTTTAAATTATTTACAACATAAATGAATACACTTTAAAGTCATAGACAATTTATAAAGTATTTTAACATATGGGTTTAATTAAATATTATCGTGATATATAAGTCATGATAAATTCATAGATACTTTATACTCTTTTTAACATTTTTAAATCTATTTTAAAATAATTTAAACCCGTATGACTTTATTTAAATTAAAATTTATTTAATTTTTATTACATTTAAAAAAAAATTATAGCGTGTATTACCAACAAAAATTGATTCAACAATGGAATTAAATATTCAATAAATTCAATCAAAACTTTCTCTTCTAATTTTATCATTATTATTTTAAATCACTTAAGTCATTTATAATTATATTGATATTTAAAGGCATAATATAATATTTAAATTAAAATACAATTTAACAAAGTCTTAAAAGTCGGGCAATTACTTCTTTATGCATGCACATGATTTTTGACCCCAACGGTGACATTAAAGTAGAATGACAATCATAATTTTTGTAAGTGGGGGGCCTATTATTCCTTACTTCATAATTGTCTCCCACTTACATCCTTTAATTTTCTTTTTTAGTTTTATATGATATGTTAAATGAAAGCTATTTTGCTTTAACTTGGTACTCATTATTGCGATCCTCCCAATCCGGCCCAACACATGATATTCATGCATTGAGGGCATTCTTTATTATTGCTCATAAGCAATACATTGGAAGTGTCCTTGAAATGCAAAAGAGAAAACAATAATTTAGCTATGAAGTATAGTGCTATGCATATTTACATTAACTTGTACCAACAAAAAAATATTGTTTCCCACAAATTGCTCCCATAAACTCTGTCTTAGGGAGTGTTTGGTTTGATAGTTTTAGTAGGATTTAAGTTAGATTTAAGCTAAATCTTGCCATACATCATGAATAGGTTGGATAAATTGGTCATTAAGTTGAATCCGATTTTTGCTTGTTTCTTTTATTAAATCCNCAAAAAAAAATTGTTTCCCACAAATTGCTCCCATAAACTCGGTCTTAGGGAGTGTTTGGTTTGATAGTTTTAATAGGATTTAAGTTAGATTTAAGCTAAATCTTGCCAAACATCATGAATAGGTTGGATAAATTGGTCATTAAGTTGAATCCGATTTTTGCTTGTTTCTTTTATTAAATCCGAATTTATTTAAATCCACTTATTAGTTGGATTTAATGGATTTAGTGCAGGAAAAAACATATTTCAAATAGAGTTCTGCCAAACACATTAAATAGATTTAATTAAATTTAACCTTAATTAAACTAAACACTATTACAAATTTAATAATATTTAGATTTGATAAATCTAAATTTATGATATTTACTAACTTCTATTTAACTCAAACTCTACTTGCAACCAAACACCCACCACAGTGGAGTAATGTGAATCCTAGTAGGATGATGATGNTGAATTTATTTAAATCTACTTATTAGTTGGATTTAATGGATTTAGTGCAGGAAAAACATATTTCAAATAAAGTTCTGCCAAACACATTAAATAGGTTTAATTTAATTTAACCTTAATTAAACTAAACACTATTACAAATTTAATAATATTTACATTTGATAAATCTAAATTTATGATATTTACTAACTTCTATTTAATTTAAACTCTACTTGTAGCCAAACACCCCCCAGTGGAGTAATGTGAATCCTAATTGAATGATGATGCATGAAGCCATCCTTAAGGTCTTTCACTAGTCCCTCATCATGGTATATTTAAAAATAAATCAACAGAAACTGAACTTGTCATGGACTTTAAATTATGGTAATTAGAAAGTTAAACAAAATTAGTATTAAAAAAATATCTTTTTTGAATATTCACATCAATATAACAACTTTATCGAAACTTCCAAATCAATAAATAAAAAGTCTTAGTATATTTCATACACTAGGGATATATTAATGTTCCATTAGTATTTGTTAGCTAACCTCCTAATTACTAACTATGTTAGGAAGGTATACAAACCAACTATTTCATTCTTCAATAACCGTGAAACAAACTATGTACAACAAAAATCTATAAATAAAAGACTATACCAGTTCAAATGTTGCGGAGGAAATCATTTATTTAAACACCCTTTATCCATTTCTCTATTCTCTCTTCTCTCTTCTAATCTCTTATTCTCCTCTAACACCTCCATCTTCTCTCAGGTGCACCTCCATCTCAAGTTAGACCACCACTCCTCCATCTAAATTCTAAACCGCATTCAATGCCTTCCATGCGATTTAAATTTCTCCTTATCCGGTTCAGACAAGCGGAAGCCGAACCGGTTCACAATATTCTACCTAATAAACATTGTGGAAGCAAAAGGATTATGGATTTCCAACTTGATATCAGCTCTCATATGAAATTTTCTTTCCATTGATTTTAGCATAATTTACCACTCCATAAAAAATTTTGTTCATCTTTCCATGATGTTGAAAAGATACTTAAATTTAGATAAATAAATTTTTTATAAAAAATTACAAGGTGAGTTGTTCAAAATAGAAATATTCGTATTATTTGACTAGAGAAAATACAAATAAATATAAGTCCAAATAAAACCAAAAAAAAAAAAAAAATTTTTCAATAAGGTACAATCATTATTTTATAGGGGCCTTTGCATACGTACCGTTTATGCCACCATAGTCATAAAATGTAAATTTCAAAAGATTGATGACATACATATGTGTGTAAATTTCCCTTTTTTCTAACATGTTTCTTTAAATTTGAAATATTAAATGTAAGAAAAAAAAAAGGCTAACGTCAACTATTGAACGTGAGATATTTGTGAGGGTTTGTAGACTAAAAAAGACATGAAATGATTATGTTTGAATCTTCAGTGAACTAATATTGCCACGTGTTATGTTACGACGATATTTAATTATTTATAAAGTAGTAAATTGCGTGAAATTCCAGCTCTTCTTAAAACATGATTGTAGACGTCACGGAACAGAGCTTGCAAAATAAAATAAAAAAATGGAAGATTTACGTCTGTACCACGCAAAACTTTGATGTCAAAACTTGGATGCTAGAAATGCAAATACATTGGAATTGGTTGGTATGTATATAAATGCCTTAACAAAAAATCTATAGACATTGTTCGCATGTGAGAAAATTAAGGCAAGTTACTAAAGACTTTTCGCTCCAATGAGAGATGCGGGCTACNCGAGATGAATAAAGCTATAAAGAAAAAAATCGAATTTTGCGGCCTGACTATGCCCCTTTTAGCGGTTTCTTTCTCAGATTCAAAACCAGTAGAAAAAGTGGTACGAAAGGCCAGAGGAGAGCAAGCGAAAAGTCTAGCCGTAGGAAAGAAAGAGGTGGAGAGGAAAATGCAGAGTAGAGATTAATAAAAGGGCAGGAGAGTCACTCTGCACTTTCGAAGAAACAGCACACGATAGACATGTGTTTTCAGTTTCTTTTTCCTTCTGTAATGTGATTTCTTAAAAAAAGTACCGCTCTCAAAAATAAATAAAAAATCTTTTCAGTCCCTTGAACTTGCTGGCCGTGCTTCCGGGAGAGGACTTTTTTATGGTAAGCTCTGAAAACTTAACAGTATATTTGAACATGTATCCCTTGTAAATAGCTTAAATGACGGGCCCTGATTAATGATCAATGAATGCACTTTTCTTTTTAAAAAATAGATATCAGATTTCACTGACTGGTGAGGGACTTTATATGGCTCCTCATTTGAATTGAATTGTCTAATTCGCCTCTATGGTTTTTCATTGAGACTTTTATATCTACAATTGCTATTAAAATTGATACCTCCCTCACGGTGGGTTTTTTAACTAACAATGTATCTCATCAAGTCTTTGCAAGAGTTAAATTAAGTTTTTCTTCCTAATTTTATTTCAATTACAAGAAATTAGAAAGTCTATAATCAATCTGTTATTTATGAGTGGAGGAATCCCACATTTTGTAAGGATTNGATCACCGCACAAAATACAACAAGAATTTTATACATGTTTATTCAATTGATAGTTATGTCCCGTTGCTGTTGTGACAGATTTCACTAAGTTTTGATTGAGTTTTACAACAGTCCAACTCTAATCAAGAGGTAAAACCATAAGCACACACCTTTATATAGAAAGAACATAACACACCAAGTCGATGTAAGCTGAGTTTGCACAAGGTATTTATTTCTTTATAGTGCAAAAGTTAGGCTCCGTAACTTAACATGATGTAACCTGTTAAGTATGCATATCAATTGCTAGCATAGGGCGACACGAAATAGGACTTAAAAGAACTCTGTCCAGCATACATTCACATAAAAGAAAAAATGAAATATAATTGTGGTCCAAAAGCTTGACAGTGAATCTTGGAACAGTTACATAAATGAGAACTAACATAATAGGAAGACCTCACAATGTTGTATGCTTTTCAAGTAATATGAGCTTGGCAAGTTCAAGTTGGAAAATGATTCATCTATTTGAAAATGGAAATAACAATTATTGATGAACATTCTTATAGAATGGGGAGAAATTCAAAATTCAACTACTTGTATGTCTGCAATAAACGCACAAGCCAGATTCACAAACTTAATACCCGCTTTACTACTTTAAAAACAAACATTCAATTTCATCCATTAAAAACTCAGGCACAATATCATGGTTTAGACCTAAAATCATTGGAAAGGTGCCCAAGAAAGGCATATGGGATCTTTACCTGCAAAATTAAAAGAAGGGTTCCTATTCAATTCTAGCCTTCATTAACAATAATGAATAGCGGAAATGTGTTGGCAAAAGAGTTCAGAAATAAGAACAGGTCCAGGTTTCAATACAAGTCATTTAAACGTGCAAAATAAAAAGGTTTAATAACTTATAAGTATTTAAAGTTCAATAGTAAATCTTAATAATATAGTTAAAATATACTAAAAGTCAAAGTTCAATATTCAGCTTTTGCCGCATTCTCCCATAATCCAAATGGATTTGCAACTTATTAAGCACACAACTCTATAAATAAAAAATAGAAAAGAAAAGTGATCCCAAAAAGCCCCTAAAGAAATAATGCTCCTTCTTAAGGAAATCAAATATCTGCATGTTTTTAGAAACATGTTTTATTTATAAATGCATTACATCAATACATTTTTTTTTTTAATTTCCAAGTGTTTATAAATATGAAATTTACAGTATATGCTAAATTACTTACCTGTGGCAATATACTCAGGTGCAGCATAACCTTGAGTGCCCATCACTTGGGTGGTAACATGGGTTCTATCTCCAGTTGGGCCAGCTTTCGCAAGTCCAAAGTCTGAAAGCTTAGCATTGAATTCCTGCATTTAAAAAAAAATCAATATATCAATTAGCTAACTGATTTTACCCTGAAATACAAGTATAATATCGGCTTGCTGTGTTAAACTTACTGAGTCTAGAAGAATGTTTGAAGCCTTAACATCCCTATATATGACTTGGGATTCAGAATCATGTAAAAAGGAGAGACCTCTGGCAGCTCCCACTGCGACCTTAATCCTTATTGTCCAAGAAAGTGGTTCAGCACTCCCTATAATTGAGGGAGATAGAGCACTAATTAATTCTTGATAGCACAAGAAATATGATACATAAAGAGGAATTAAACTTTTTGTCCAGCTAAATGAGCTTTGCTCATTCAATAACAACCCCTTATTATAGTTTTTCATAAGTTGCAGATTCATATCTGTCTTTGTATGTCCATTCAAATTTATCATCATTGTTCCATGTGTTATTCTACTCAAGAAGTTCTTAGATAATAGACGATTCCCAAGTTGCAAACCCTAAACCTCTGGCAGCTTCCACTTACTCCTAAATAGATGATTCTCAAGGCTTCCTCTTGGCATGAATTCGTAAACCAGCAGCCTATCATCGCCTTCTGAGCAGTACCCAATTAGCTTAACCAGGTTTGGATGATGAAGCCGTCCAAGATAATCAACCTCAGTCTGCATTAATTGTGTACAAGCAAAATTACAATAAAAACTATGGAATGAAACAAACAATCGTCATGGTTAATTAAACAAGTGAAACTAATAAGCAGAGAATATCAGTAGGAATCATGCCAGCCATTCTTTGTGGCCCTGGAAGCCTTCTGGTTTCAGTTTCTTGACAGCAACAATCCTGCCAACTCCAGGCTTGGATGCAGCCAGGCTTTGTTCATCAATCCAACCTTTGTAGACATAGCCAAATCCTCCTTCCCCAAGGAGACTATCAGGCCGGAAATTTCTAGTGGCATTTTTCAATTCATTGAATGTGAAGTCCTTCAAATTCGAAGATGCTAAGATCTCGCCTTCAGTTCGAGACGTAATAAGAACTTCAGAAGCAGGCTTTTCGCTATATGAGGACGCAGTGAGGTTTGAAGGAGTTGAACAGGTTAGGGTGGAAGGGACTGTGCCTGAACTTATCTTGGTGATGATTTTTGGCTGGCCTGCACATAAATCATACTGAATAGAAATTTGCCAAAAACTAACAACAGAAGCTTAAAACAAGAATTTAAACAGTTATATGGGCCGTCGTATACTTTATAATCATAACGAATTACCACAAACAAAGTTCTGAATGTGCTAAAATTGTATATTTTGAGGATGTCTAATCATGAATTCTTTCTGGAGGAATGTTTACGTGCTAAAGTATTCACTTACAGATGCTTTTGGATGGATAATAAGCATCATTTAAATATTATTATCAGGCCTGATATGTCATATGGGAAGGAATTTATAGTTGCAGACCAATCTGAAAAGAAAAACTTTATGATTTCAAAATGGAATCAAATTTCATACAATATAGATATCACTAGCACAAATAAACTCTAAAATAAAGTAAATCAATCCATCATAACCCTACAAACAAGCCATAAATTCTAAATCTTGTTTATGGATCAGTAATCTCAATCTGATGCCGCCGACTTCTTCCCACCTCATAAGAATCCCAAATCACAGCCACATCATAAAATGATGAATAATTATTACAATATAAGAGTTGCTCCTTCTCAGCAAAAGGAATAATGATACAATCCACAAATTTCTCATAGCTCTACTAATCCAAGCAGCAAAGAAAGAAATGTCTCGAGACCTTCTTACTTAACCCAAATCTAAAAGGGAAACTTCCAAATTATAGGCAACGTATAGTGGTATAAANAAATATAAGAGTTGCTCCTTCTCAGCAAAAGGAATAATGATATAATCCACAGATTAAAAGCTAACAGAAGATCACCGAATTAATCTCATATCTCTACTAATCCAAGCGACAAAGAGAGAAATGTTTCGAGACCTTCTTACTTAACCCAAATCTAAAAGGGAAACTTCCAAATTATAGGCAACGTATAGTGGTATAAACAAAAATCAGCACTTTGAATATAAAATTAGTCCAGACAAAATCAGTGAATGGGAACTTAAACAAAAAAGTTAAGAAACCTGAAGTATGCTGGGAGCTTCGAGCACTGCCGACCCTGGAAGCATGGCTGATGCAGTTACCCATAGCCTCCTCGTACAGTAAGGCCAACTTCAAAGATTCTTCGACGCAGGCATGGGTTTTGTTTAGAGAACGAGATGAATAAAGCTATTGGGAAAAAAAATCGAATTTTGCGGCCGGACTATCCCCCTTTTAGCGGTTTCTTTCTCAGATTCAAAACCAGTAGAAAAAGTGGTACGAAGGCCAGAGGAGCGCAAGCGAAAAGTCTAGCCGTAGGAAAGAGAGAGGTGGAGAGGAAAATGCAGAGTAGAGATTAATAAAAGGGCAGAAGAGTCACTCTGCACTTTCGAAGAAGCAGCACACGATAGACATGTGTTTTCAGTTTTTTTTGTTTTTTCATTCCGTAATGTGATTTTTGTAAGAAAAGTACCCCTCTGAAAAATAAATAAAACATCTTTTCACTCCCTAGAACTTGTTGGCCATGCTTCCGGAAGCTGACCTTTTTATGGTAAGCTATGAAAACTTAACAGTATATTTGAACTTGTATCCCTTGTAAATAGCTTAAATGACGGGCCCTGATCAATGATCAATGAATGCACTTTTCTTTTTAAAAAATAGATATCAAATTTCACTGACTGGTGAGGGACTTTATATGGGTCCTCATTTGAATTGAATTGTCTAATTCGCCTCTATGGTGTTTCATTGACACTTTTATATCTATAATTGCTTTTAAAATTGATATCTCCCTCACGATTGGTCGTTTAACTAACAATATATCTCATCAAGTCTTTGCAAGAGTTAAATTAAGTTTTTCTTCCTAATTTTATTTCAATTACTTGAAATTAGAAAGTCTATAGTCAATCTATTATTTATGAGTGGAGGAATCCCACATTTTGTAAGGATTGTACTATTTTTGTTATAGAACCATCTGATTATCTTAAAAATTTTGTTTGTCCAGCATCTTGACCAATCATTTACTCCTATCATTAGATGCAAAATTAGAAGTAGAAGTAGGAACATAAGTGGGCAAGGTTTACTCAAAAGGGAGAGCTCTAAGGTGGTTATCCTCTCCTCTACTATTGATAACCTACTCATGATCTAAATATCTCATCTTCTCCTTCCTCTGGAAATATAAATGTTTCTCTCAAAGGTTTTTCCTAGTTATTTCTTGGATAAAGCCTTTGAGAGCGATCCCTTAATCCTATAAGTCTAACGACTAGAACTAGCATTCAACTTTAATCTGCTCTCTTCTTCATCTAAATTTCTTTTCCCATGTCACGATAGCAATATCCATTACTCCAAAGACATTTCAATGGAAAAGAAGATCAATTTTGAGGCTAATAATATTGAAAAATCATTGATATTATCTTCATTCCACAAGAGCAAGAAAATCAAATTGGAAAAGAACCAATTTTCTTAAAACCACTCTTCTCAATCCCAATCATTGTTTATGTTTTACATGTTTACAATAACTTAGAATGATTGAGGTTTAAAAGGAGATTTTTATTTCTCTAAGTGCAAGTATCTGCCAAATGACATAAAAATTTAGATCTATTGTCTCTTTGAAACCAAAGCAGTTCTTCCTCCCCTTTCAAATTTTTTTTTTTTCTAAAATCAAGTGAGAGGTTGCTAAGATGAATTTCATGGTTATTGTCACTTATATCAAATATGTTCATTTGATTGGATTCTTCCTTTTTGTTAAATTCTTAAGGCATTTACATGCTACCGCATAATTTTTATGTATTTACATATCTCACACCTAAGCTTCCATATTTACAAACTTAGCAATCAAATCTTTAATATCACAACCACAATAGTACTATTACCACTTTTTAAAAGTGAAATCTCATTTATAGGTTTAAACCACCAAAATGCTATGTATGCAAATATAAAAGTTAGCTTGACATATGTAAATACATAATAATTTTGTGCTATGCATGTATATTTCCCTAAATTTTTTATCAAGGTAATTTATGTTGGGAATGGTGCAATTGAGTGAAGGGATATATGGAATTTTATTTTTGATTTGGCTCCCTTTTTTAATACAACATGGATGATTTGAGGGTATTTTAATAGCATTGCAAATTTTGAGGATGTGTAAAATGTCCTATACCACTCCTTGGAAGCTTATTATATAAACCCTTTTATTATAAACATTGGCTATAAAACATCCCCTTAACTCATTTTATAGTTCTTCCTTCTTTCTTATATTCGTTGTGCATATGGGCCACTTCCTTAATCAGAGGGACATATTTCCATATAGAATTATTGAAACTCATGCCCTGATTTTATGAAGATAATATATGCTTAGTGCTCAAGCGCATAACAAATTGGTTATAAACAAAGCGAATAATTCAAAGATGTTGGGTTTTTGTGCTCACTCTGCTTGAAAAAACAAGCTACTTAATAATATTTATTATTAATAGGCTCAACAAAGCTCATTTAATTAGCTAACAAGTCAAGCACAAATTAATCTGAGTCATCAGTAATTTTGAACGAGTCTAATTTAAACATTATTAGAGATACCCAAATCAAACAAGCTTGATTTTAACAAATGTGCTCAAGCTCAAGCACAAGAAGCTCCAACTCCCTAAGTTGAATTGTAGACCTAGTAAATAATCATTAAGATACAAAAATATTATTATTTTTATTGAACAAATAACATATAGTGTCAAACATTTTTTTGACTTGTAGTTTAAGGAATGTACTGTATTATAAAGTAAATTTAATTATGAAGATCCTCGCCCTTTTTTTTTTTTTTGAAAATTCAATCTCATTAAGCTACTATAATTCTTGTAGAAACAAATAGTCCATATGTTTAAAATAATTCGTAGTTGCTGAATTTATTTTTAAATAAATATAATATAAAGTTTTCATACATAATATTAACTTCAAAATAAATTTGGAATGGTTCCAAAGTTTAGCTAGACCGGCATTGAATCATTATCTCATGTCACAAATTATTGATGAAAATGTATATTAAAAATTATTACACAAAACAAAATTTGAGGTATTAGANGAGCCTCTGAGGGCGATCCCTTAATACTATAAGTCTAACGACTAGAACTAGTTGTCAACTTTAATTTGCTCTCTTCTTCATCTAAATTTCTTTTCCCATGTTATGATAGCAATATCCATTACTTCAATGACATTTCAATGGAAAAAAAAGATCAATTTTGAGGCTAATAATATTGAAAAATCGTTTGATATTATCCTCATTCCACAAGAGCAAGAAAATCAAATTGGAAAAGAACCACTTTTCTTAAAACTACTCTTCTCAATCCCAATCATTTTTTTATGTTTTACATGTTTACAATAACTTAGAATGATTGAGGTTTAAATGGAGATTTTCATATCTCTAAGTGCAAGAATCTGCAAAATGATCTAAAAATTTAGATCTATTGTCTCTTTGAAACCAAAGTAACTCTTCCTCCCCTTTCGAATTTTTTTTTTCAAAATCAAGTGAGAGGTCGCTAAGATGAATTTCATGGTTATTATCACTTATATAAAAAAATTTCATTTAATTGGATTCTTCCTTTTTCTTAAATTCTTGGGGCATTTACAAGCCTAGCCATAATTTTTATGCATTTACATATCTCACACCTAAGCTTACATATTTACAAACTTGGCAATCAAATCTTTAATATCACAACCACAATGGTACTATTACTACTTTTTAAAAGTGAAATCTCATTTGTAGGTTTAAACCACCAAAATGCTATGTATGCAAATATAAAAGTTAGTGTGACATATGTAAATACATAATAATTTTGTGCTATGCATGTATATTTCCCTAAATTTTTTATCAAGGTAATTTATGTTGGGAATGGTGCAATTGAGTGAAGGGATATATGAAACTTTATTTTTTATTTGGCTCCCTTTTTTAATACAACATGGATGATTGTAGGCTATTTTAATGGCATTGCAAATTTTGAGGACGTGTAAACTGTCCTATACCACTCCTTGGAAGCTTATTAGATAAAGCCTTTTATTGTAAACATTGGCTATAAAACATCCCCTTAACTCATTTTATAGTTCTTCCTCCTTTCTTATATTTATTGTGCATATGGGCCACTTCCTCAATCAGAGGGACATATTTCCATATAAAATTATTGAAACTCATGCCCTGATTTTATGGAGATAATATATGCTTAGTGCTCAAGTGCATAACACATTGGTTATAGACAAAGTGACGAATCCAAAGATGTTGGGTTTTTGTGCTCACTCTGCTTGAAAAAACAAGCTGCTTAATAATATTTATTATTAATAGGCTTAATAAAGCTCATTTAATTAGCTAACATGTCAAGCACATATTAATCTGAGTCATCTATAATTTTAAATGAGTCTAATTTAAACATTATTAGAAATACCCAAATCAAACAAGTTTGATTTTAACAAATGAGCTCAAGCTCAAGCTCAAGAAGCTCCAACTCCCTTAGTTGAATTGTAGACCTAGTAAATAATCATTAAGATACAAAAATATTATTTTTTTTATTGAAAAAATAACATATAGTGTAAAAAAATTTTTTGACTCGTAGTTTAAAGAATATAATGTATTATAAAGTAAATTTAATTATAAAGATTCTCACCTTTTTTTTTTTTTTTTTGAAAATACAATCTCATTAAGCTACTTAAATTCTTGTAGAAGCAAATAGTCCATATGTTGAAACTATTTCTTTTATTAAAAGACTTCATAATTGCCGAATTTGTTTTTAAATAAATATAATATAAAGTTTTCATACATAATACTAACTTCAAAATAAATTTGGAATGGTTCCAAAGTTTTGCTAGACCGGCATTGAATCATTTTCTCATGTCACAAATTATTGATGAAAATGTATATTAAAAATTATTACACAAAACAAAATTTGAGGTATTAGAATGAGATATTAATTTATTAGTATTGTATGAAGATCTAGCTTACATAAAATAATAATAATAATAAATAAAAGAGGAGACACCAGAAATTCTATGTTAAAAATTACAATATAGGAAAAATCACGAGGCCTATGATAGTTAAAATGATTCACCTATGTTAATATAACTAAATTTGACTCCTGAATAAGTCAATGTTACAAGTGTGTGAGATTTGAACTTAAAACTTTTTTTTTTCTTAGGATGATAGAAAATTTTGAAGTGGTGATGACTGGGTGGATGCGTTGGAGGCCTAAATTGGGGACGTGTGACGATAGTTTGATTTTAGCGTCTACAATGATGATGTGGTGTCGGTGGTTGGACGATAACTTATTTGTTATTATGGCTCGATGTCAATGATAACAAAAATCTAGTGTCAACTTTTCTCTGACAACGACCACAATGTTAGCAAAGATTGCATGGTAGTAGAGATGTGAAAATGATAGTTTGGAAATAACTTATCAGCGACGACAATAACATCAATAGTTTAGTGGTAACAATCTAGCAGTGATTTAGCAATGACAGTGGCGATGACAGCTTGACGATGATTATCATCTGATAGTAGAGATGACAACAGAATGATGGCTATCTGGCGGCATTGATGGACTGATAATGGTAATAACTAAGCGATAAAGATCTAACAACAATGACAACGATTGGGTGATTATAGTATAGCGATGGCAATGACTTGACCATAGTGGTTCAAAGTGAATAGTTGGAGCACTATAGGATCTATGCCAATTAGGGTCGGACTAATCCAACGCTAATATTGGGAAAATTCGACGCTAAACAAATTTAGTGTCATATTTGAATCAGACATATAGTCGGCGTTAAAAATTGGGTCGTTAATTCAATCAGAGTTAATTGTTTGCATTGGATTTAGCGTTCTTAAAACTCGCAGTTATCCAACTTTGATGCTCCCCATGACGACACAAGTTTTAACTGTGAAATTTTTGTTGAAAGCTTGCGTACATAAATTGGCATTGTATTTGCGTCAGACTATATCAAAAAACGTTGAAAAAATTCGAAGGATTAGCGTTAGAATTTATGACACAACCCTATAACCAATAAAAAAAATAAAAAAGCGATCGAATTTTCACAACCTGTGCCCAACAAATACGAATAGCATCTTGATTTAAATATCGATTGTCATAATTCAAAATCTATATCACAAACAAGTACGAACAATGAAAAAAAACATGTCACAAATATTAATTTAAATTCATGAAAGATCACATCTAAACAAATAATATATGTTCATATGCTCAAAAAGAAAAAAATACATAAACCCATATGGCAGGGTAACACCATCAAACTCCTTATCAGCATCATCATCATCCTCCTCCTCTTTATCCATAAAACTCATAAGCTGCCCACCCTGACTATCTGCAATACTATGACGTGCTAGAGTATACTCAACTCTATGCTAGCATTCACACATCTAATAGAGCTCTTCATTCATAACACTGATCAGTCTAGCAAGCTCCTCATGCTTTAGCTATAATGATCTAGAGCCACTCATAGAAATATGAGAGAGCAAGACCTCAAATGCTATGCCCTTTTTTCCTGGGTCATAGACACTCCCCTTATTCTTCCCCGTCACCTAAATTCATAGCTCAAAGTCAAACTGCATGGTGGTAGAATAGCTACCACCATTGTTGGCTGATGTTGGAGTATGGCTCACCAACTCCCTCTGCCTTTTCCAGTGCTACTCATATTCATCATATATAATTAAAAATAATGATTAATTATCATTTTTAATATATATAGTAAAAAAATATAGAAAATTGTTTTTTTAACTTACATTGACCTGCTGAGAGAGATCAAAGACCCAGTGTCGCATCATCGTGCACTGATGTGTTCGAACATGCAACTCTACGGTGGGTGGTGGCAGGCCAAGCTCCTTAGCCGGTGTACATGAGAAAATGATACTTACCACATAATAACATCAATCATTCAATTTTTGAATATTTAGATAATAATACAAACCTATAGTAGTGTTCGATGTGAGGCACTGAGCCTCCAATGTAGAGTGTGGCACCCATGGCCCCCTCAGTTGTCCTGTTCTGCTGATTTGTTTGCCCTCTTCCTCTAATAATCCACAAATACCAATCCAAATAAGCCTTCTCATCTTAACAACATTGAATTTTATGTTTCTCTTTACAGACCAACATCTTGTCCCATAAAACATTGCAAGACTTGCCCTTATCTTATCAAACTTTTTTTAAAGTCCAAGCACTATCTTTCAATCACACAGTAGGCTCGTTGCATTCCTCCACTTCAAACATCAAACTTGAATTCTCCTAATAACATCCCCATCTAGATCAAACCCACCCTTCGCTTTGAATAACAAACCAGGGATTCCTAAAATGTTCACTCCTAGCAGGATCATCACATGGTCGACGTTAATGTGACCAAACCATCTAGGAAGACTCTTTCTAATCTTTTCAACTACCTGAGCAACACTAACCTTTTTGAAGAATATATTAGTTTTGCATTTTGTCCCTAAGCATAAAGCCTCTCATCTAGCTATGCATTCTCATCACAACTAAACATAACTTAGTATTATGCTTCTCTTTTATAAGCTAACATATCCAGCACAACTAAACTTCAGTTTTTGCACTAGAACAACACAATTCCTATGCATTGTATATATAATACCAAAACTTTAAATTCCACATAAGAAATAACACAAATCACATGCATTACATGAAGGAGAGATGCACAAAAGAAGAAAAATTTTCCTGGAGTTCGAAGATGAGGGGAGAGGAGGTCTATAGAGTTGCAGTATCATCAGTGGAAGAACCCACAAAACACCAGACCGATCCATGGAGGATAGTCGCCATGGAGACGCTGGAGCAAAGGAAGCAAAAGAAAGGAGGAAGAAATGAGGATTTGTTATCAGAGATCTGTATTTTAGGGCAATTCAATTCGTTCAAAGCCGATGCTATTAATTGAGCATATTGCGTTGTCAAATTTGCGCAATTCCGACACGAAGAGTGACACAAATCCCTACAGATTATTGGTGTCCAAGTTCGTTGTAAGTCAACCGCAAATTCAATACTATTAAGTGCGTCAAAAAATGTTTGACCTGAATTCTGATGATAATTGACAGGTTTTTATAGTGAAGTTCAATAATCTTCAATGTCTCAGCTCTCTTGAGTCTATATCTCTACTCTCATGAAAAGAGTGAGTGTCTATTTATAAGTTTAAATTGTGATATTCTTTGTAAATATCATTTGAATGGATTGAAGAGAGTGTTTGATTTATAAATAATACTGTTTCGGGTGTTGCACATATAGTTGTCCCTTTTATTTTTTTTGACGGCTTCCAACTTATGATGAAAATGGAATAAATTTAGAGTAATAAATTTATTCATGAGATAAACTCATTTTATGCAAATAGAAAAATAAATAATTTAGTTTGATGTCATATTCTGNAAAAAAAAATACTAAAAGAGGAGAAACCAGAGTTTTTATGTTAAAAATTACAATAAAGGAAAAATCACGAGGTCTATGATAGTTAAAATGATTCATCTATGTTAATATAACTAAATTTGTCTCTTGAATAAGTCAATGTTACAAGTGTGTGAGATTTGAACTTAAAACTTTTTTTTTTCTTAGGATGATAGAAAATTTTGAAGTGGTGGTGACTGGGTGGACGCGTTGGAGGCCTAAAATGAGGATGTGTGACAGTAGTTTGATTTTAACGTCTACAATGATGATGTGGCGTCAGTGATTGGACGATAACTTGTTTGTTATTATGGCTCAATGACAATGATAACAAAAATCTAGTGTCAACTTTTCTCTGACAACGACCACAATGATAGCAATGATTACGTGGTAGTAGAGATGTGAAAACAATAGTTTGGAAAAAAAACTTATCAGCGACGACAATAACATCAATAGTTTAGTGGTAACAATCTAGCAGTGATTTAGCAATGACAGTGGCGATGACAGCTTGACGATGATTATCATCCGATAGTAGAGATGAGCATTGATGGACTGACAATGGTAATAGCTAAGCGACAAAGATCTAACTACAATGACAACAATTGGGTGATTATAGTTTAGCGATGGCAATGACTTGACAATGGTGGTTCGAAGTGAATAGTTGGAGCACTATAAGATCTATGTCAATTAGTGTCGGACTAATCCGACGCTAATATTGGAAAAATTCGACGCTAAACATATTTAGTGTCATATTTTAATCAGACATATAGTCGGCGTTAAAAATCAGGTCGTTAATTCAATCAACGTTAATTGTTTGCATTGTTTGCATTGGATGCTCCCCATGATGACACAATTTTTAAATGCGAAATCTTTGTTGAAAGCTTGCGTACATAAATTGGCATTGTATTTGTGTCAGACTATATCAAAAAACATTGAAAAATTCGAAGGAGTAGCGTTAGAATTTATGACGCAAACCTATAACCAATAAAAAAAATAAAGAAACGATCGAATTTTCACAACCTGTGCCCAAAAAATACGAATAGCATCTTGATTTAAATATCGATTGTCACAATTCAAAATCTATATCACAAACAAGTGCGAACAATGAAAAAAAAACATGTCACAAATATTAATTTAAATTCATGAAAGATCACATCTAAACAAATAATATATGTTCACATGCTCAAAAAGAAAAAAAAATACATAAACCCATATGGCGGGGTAACACCATCAAACTCCTTATCATCATCATCATCCTCATCCTCCTCTTTATCCATAAAACTCATAGGTTGCCTGCCCTGACTATCTGCAATACTCAGACGTGCTAGAGTATAGTCAACTCTATGATAGCATTCACGCATCTAATAGAGCTCTTCATTCATAACACTGATCAGTCTAGCAAGCTCCTCATGCTTTAGCTATAATGATCTCGAGCCACTCATAGAAGTATGAGAGAGCAAGACCTCAAATGCTATGCCCTTTTCTCTAGACACTTCCCTTATTCTTCCTGGCCACCTAAGTCCATAGCTCAAAATCAAATTGCACGGTGGTAAAATAGCTATCAACGTTGTTGGCTGATGTTGGAGTATGGCTCTCCAACTCCCTCTACCTTTTTCGGAGCTGCTCATACTCATCATATATAATTAAAAATAATCATTAATTATCATTTTTAATATATATAGTAAAAAACATATAGAAAATTATTTTTTTGTTACTTACATTGACCTGCTTAGAGAGATCAAAGACCCGTGTCGCGTCATCATGCACTGATGTGTTCGAACATGCAACTCTATGGTGGTTGGTGGCTGGCCAAGCTCCTTAGCCGGTGTACATGAGAAAATGATAATTACCACATAATTACATCAATCATTCAATTTTTGAATATTTAGATAATAATACAAGCCTAAAGTAGTGTTCAATGTGAGGGACTGAGCCTGCAATGTAGAGTATGGCACCCCTGGCCCCCTCGGTTGTCCTGTTCTGTTGATTTGTTTGCCTCTTCCTCTAATAATCCACAAATACCAATCCAAATAAGCCTTCTTATCTTAATAACATTGAATTTTATGTTTCTCTTTACAGACCAACATTCTGTCCCATAAAACATTGCAAGACTTGCCCCTATCTTATCAAACTTTTCTTTAAGTCTAAGCAATACCTTTCAATCACACAGTAGGCCCATTGCAATCCCCCACTTTGAACATCAAACTTGAATTCTCCTAATAACATCCCCATCTAGATCAAACCCACCCTTTGCTTCGAATAACAAACCAGAGATTCCTAAAATGTTCACTCCTAGCAGGATCATCGCATGGTCGACGTTAATGTGACCAAACCATCTAGGAAGACTCCTCTAATCTTTTCAACTACCTGAGCAACACTAACCCTTTTGAAGAATATATTACTTTTGCATTTTATCCCTAAGCATAATGCCTCTCATCTAGCTATGCATTCTCATCACAACTAAACATAACTTAGTATTATGCTTCTCTTTTATAAGCTAACATATCCAACACAACTAAACTTCAGTTTTTGCACTAGAACAACACAATTCCTATGCATTATATATATAACACCAAAACTTTAAATTCCACAAGAAATAACGCAAATCACATGCATTACACACCTAACGCCGGAACATCAATTTTTACATAGGAATATAATAAAATTATATATCACATGAAGGAGGGATGCACGAAAGAAGAAAAAAATTTCCTGGAGGTCGGAGATGAGGGGAGAGGAGGTCTCTAGAGCTGCAGTATAACCGGTGGAAGAGCCCACAAAACACCAGACCGATCCATGGAGGATAGTCGCCATGGAGATGTTGGAGCAAAGGAATCAGAAGAAAGGAGGAAGAAATGAGGATTTGTTATCAGATATCTATATTTTAGGGCACTTCAATTTGTTCAAAGCCGACGCTATTAAGTGAGCATATTGCGTTGTCAAATTTGACGCAATTCCGACGCAAAGAGTGACACAAATCCCTGCAGATTATTGGTGTCCAAGTTCGTTGTAAGTCAACCGCAAATTCAACACTATTAAGTGCGTTAAAAAATGTTTGACCTGAATTCCGACGCTAATTGACAGGTTCTTTTAAGGAAGTTCAATAATCTTCAATGTCTCATAGCTCTCTTGAGTCTAGATCTCAACTCCCATGAAAAGAGTGAGTGTCTATTTATAAGTTTAAATTGTGATATTCTTTGTGAATATCATTTGAATGGATTGAAGAGAGTGCTTGATTTATAAATAATAATGTTTCGGGTGTTGCACATATACTTGTCCCTTTTATTTTTTTGACAGCTTCCAACATATGATGAAATTGGAATAAATTTAGAGTAACAAATTTATTCATGAGATAAACTCATTTTATGCAAATAGAAAAATAAATAATTTAGTTTGATGTCATATTCTGCTATATAGGCAGCAAATTGAACACACACACACATATAGTGGAAAAAAATTGAAATGATGAAAACCATGGCTTAATTTATTTAACACTAACCTGAAATGAAATGAAAAGATCCATTACAAACTGAAGATTATAAATACAACACTTTGTCTCACAGGCAGAAAATGATTACAAAGACTCCCGAGTTACAACTTTGATGTGAGGAGAAACACCAGAAATGGGCAGCGATCGATGGTGATTCACCTGCAAGTGGTGGTCGACGATGGTTGATGATGATCAACGATGGTAGGACTGATGCTGGAGTTTAGCTCATTCTTAAAACTTTAAGAAATTACTCGGGTCTCAAGGTCTTGGTCTTCCTCTCTGTCCCTCAAGAGAGGGGTGCACCTCTATTTATAAAGTCTCAATTATAGTTAATGAAGGAATATGAACCACACTAATTAGATGACCTAGAGAGATTCTCTTGATCAGAAGACATTTGATGGATATTCGAGAGCCTTAACGTTCTCAAAATTGAGCGATCTTACGCTTGTTGGATTTTCATTGTCCAGATGCCCGATTTGATTATAATCTGGCCAAATTCGACATTCTTTTGACTTTTCATCAAGTTGGTCTGTCTGACTATAAGTTTGTCGAAATCAAAGCTTTTGATTGATTTTGATCAAAGTTTGAATATTTCTTGCTCAAAAGGCTATCTCGAGATCTGCACCATGCCTAGAGATTCATATTAAACTTTGGAAATTTGATGAAGACGTATCAAAAGTAATTTAAAATATATATAATTCATTAAAAATCTAAAATAATATTAATTTAAATGGGTGCATTTTCAGAGAAAAAAAAAATCAAGCTTACCAATAAATCGTTTATTTAGCTTATACATGCAACTTGTTATTTAAAAATTAATTATACCTTCATGTTTTGCTGATTAACAATTAACTAATGGATGACCGATTTATAAATTACATAAAAAACCTTAAAATGTTTTTTGTTTCATATGATTGCCGTTCCGGTTCTTCTCGGACATCAAGGAAAAAAACTTTTGTTTTCCAGACATTAATATTATTTAAAAGAAAAAAAAAGAATAAATTAATTTATATATTGGCATTATTTGTGCTTATGAATTATGATAAAAATAACAAATGGTTTACTAATTAGCCCATGCAATATTTTAATGTTATGTACAACCAAATCAACAGGTCTTTTTTTAAGCGATTACGAATTAAATTGGCCGGATTCAACTGCTAATTTGTGCATTTCATGAATAAATTTAAAATTCATCCGTCATCAACAAATTTTTATCATCCAACAGAGATCTCAAGGAGTGACACGAATCTCTAAGCTCTTTTTTGAGTGAAGAATGCTCAAACTTCAATTAAAAATCACACAGAACTTAAATTTCATCAAACATATAGTCAAACTGATCGGATCGACGAGACCAAAACAATAACATCAAAGTTGGTCTGATCCGAATCAAATCAAGCCCAATTAGAGCCGTCAAGCTATTTTTAGAAGCTTTTATTACAATTGATGATAAGCTTATAATCAAACCGAGCATCTCAAGAAGACGAATCCAACGAGATCATTCAATGTCAACACTATTAAGACACTCAAATGTCTGGAGAACACCATCCGATCAAAAGGATATCTCTGGGTCTTTCAATGGAGTGGTCCGGATCTTTTCTTATTTAGCGGGAGACTTCTCAGAGATTCTATAAATAAAGCCCTATCTCCTTCATGAAGGGGGCCAAAGACCTGAGCTTATAGGATGGAGAATGACCAATTTGATGAAGTAAATTGTGCATAATAGTGACCAACTCTACCAGGTAATGAAATACCCTGTTGAAAAATGATCAGCATTGCAGAGCAACGAAGGGTTGTGTGGAGTAGTGAAAGTTGCAAGGTGAATAAACACTCTGCGAAGTGGCGTCCAACGTTGCGGAGCATTTCACCAAGTAGCATGTCGTTTCGAACACCGTCTAGTGACACTCTTTGAATTATAGATGGTGTACCAAAGTTTTGTCAACTACAATCACTGTTGATCATTGTATAGCGAGTCCTCTTGCATACAAACCCAATAAGTGTGTAATCCTTTACATTTAGTGTGACAAGGGTCTTTATTTGTAGTCATCAAGCTATAGTGTAATATTTTTTACTAGGCTGGGCCTCACGAATTTATCCTTTCTTCGGGTTATCTGTGTAAGACTTCATATGTCTCTACTTGTTATTTTTATTCTTTGAGTATGGAATGAATTTTTGGGCAACACTAAGGTGGTGTTTGGTACGATATTTTTAAGAGGATTTAAGTTAGATTTAAACATAAATCCAGCCAAACGCAGTAAATAGGCTAGATAAATCCGCAGTTAAGTTAAATCCAATTTTTACTTATTCCGTTTATTAAATCCAGATTTACTAAATGTGCTTATTAATTGAATTTAATGAATTTAGCACCAAAAAAAATAATAATCTTAAGATGCTAAATAATAAAAAATATTCTTATCAAATCAAGTGCTGGAGATTTTCCAATATTTTGAACTTATACTCGGGACATTTATGACTCTAATATTATTTTTTATTTATTTAAATAAAATAATGATAGCACAAAAGACACATAGCCAAGCACAAGGTAAAACGCCAAATGTAGCCCGGCTTCAAGTTGTTTTAAATGGGCATGATTAAATGAAGAATCTTTAAAGTCCTTTTCCACTAAAACTTTTGAAGTCGTGATCTACTATTTATACATTGGTTTAAGTATATACTATTGTTTTTAAAAATGACTTGATTTTATTAATATATGATTTGTACTTTTTAATTTGAAATAAAAATAACTTCTGAGACATGATCAATAAATTTTATCATTTGATACGAATTTCAAGCTAATTATCATCAATTTTGGAATATTTTTAACAATAAATATTCAAAGTCTAATTAAAAATTATCTGGAACTCTCATTTCAACAAACTTTTAATCAAAGTGATCGGCTCAACGAGATGGACTCAGTGATACCAAAATTAACTCAATTCCGAGTCTAATAAGAAACAAATTGAGCTGTTGAATCATATTTAGAAGCGTTTGGTGCTCAATTGGGTGGTCAAACAAATTCCAAATCCGATTATGATGTACAAGTCTAAATTCTTTTCTTATTTACAGAGAGACATTTTTCATATGGTTTAAATAGAGCCCTACTCGCTTTATGTAGAGTGGATTAAGACCTGAGCTTGGACTCTAATTGTGAAAAGAAGGTAATGAAGATTAAACTAAAGGTTCAACAAACGACACTTGTTCCTGAAGCTGCATACCCCCATCAACCATTGCTCATTCGCTGCTGTCGTCGACAACCATGAGCCGCCCCTTGCCATTGCAATGATATGTCTTGTGAAATCACGATGTACGCTCTGAAATCACGACGTCCGTTGGGACGTAACAACACACCAGAAGATGGTGTAACGATACACCCAAAGGCAATGTAACAATGCATTCCAAGATGGTGTAACAAAACACTCCAAAGTTGGTGTAATGATGCACTTGAAGACTGTGTAACAACGCACCTTAAAACAGTGTAACAACACACCCCAAACTAGATGTAACTCCCCGCATTAACAACTTATAATTGTCGTAGTTATAGCGCAATGACCTTCTTCGAACTCTTGAAGTTCTCTTCTCACATCTCCCTACTATGGCTTATGGCCTTTTTGGTTCACTGTAACTACAGCTCATTACTACAACCATGGCAGCCAACTAACGCTACTATAGTTCTCTACTACGCCTATGTGACCGGCTACAACCCACGTGTCTCGCAGCTCATGTAGCTTCCAACACCGACCTCTATAGCCTACGAACATTATTTCAACTCCATTTTACACCCTATGTGACCAACTACAAACTGCGTGACTCACATCATACACAACTTCCAACTTTTACTTATGCGGCATACAAACATTATTGCAGCTCACCATTATGACCTACGTGGTCCACAACTAATGCACCTCCAAACTCTAGCCTATGCGACCTGCAATCGTTATTGTAGCTCACCACTATTATGAAATTTTAAAAATTGCATCTAATTTTAAGAGTTAGAAATCAAAGCATAAAATTAATTTCATGACTTTATTATAAATGGACTATGTGTGAATCAGGTACATAACGTGTCAAGAGATTACGGATTAAAAGTTGCTCTGATTTTGAATACTACCCCTTAGAGGATTTTATCATAACTTCCATTTTAAAGTTGTATTATATCTAGAAATTCTCACAGAGCATATGTATACATAACCATGTAATTATCTATAAATAATAATCTAAGCTATTTGAGTGTAAAACTTTATTAAAATAGTATTTTAATTTAAAATATTTAGTCATTTTATTTCTCCTGATCTCTATCTCATCTTACTTGCATTTTTTAAATTATTTACAACACAAATGAATACACTTTAAAGTCATAGACAATTTATAAAGTATTTTAACATATGGGTTTAATTAAATATTATCGNTAAACTGAAGATTATAAATACAACGCTTTGTCTCACAGGCGGAAAAATGTTACACAAACTCCCTAGTTACAACTTCGATATGAGGAGAAACACCAAAGATAGGCGGTGATCGATGGTGATTGGCGGTGGCATGCAAGTGACGGTCGACGATGGTTGATGGTGGTCAACGGTCTTAGGAGTGATGCTGGAGTTTAGCTCATTCTTAAAGCTTCAAGCACTTACTTGCCTCAAGTTTTCGCTCTTCCTCTCTCTCTCTCAAGAGAGGGGTGGGGCTCTATTTCTAAAGTCTCGATTACAATTAATGAAGGAATATGAACCACACTAATTGGACGACCATGAGAGATTCTCTTGATCAGAAGACATTTGAAGGATATTTGAGAGCCTTAACGTTCTCATAATTGAGCAATCTTACGTTTGTTGGATTCTTTTTGTCTAGATGTCCGATTTTATTATAAGCTAGCCAGATTCGACATTCGTTTGACTTTTCTTCAAGTTGGTCCGTCTGACAATAAATTTGTCGAAATTAGAGCTTTTGATTGATTTTAATCAAAGTTTAAACGTTTCTTGCTCAAAAGACTATCTCGAGATTTGCATCATGCCTTGAGATTCATATTAAATTTTGGAAATTTGTTGAAGAAGTATCGAAAAAGTAATTTAAAAAATATATAATTCAATAAAAATATAAAATAATATTAAATTAAATGGGTGCATTTTGAGAGAGAAAAAAAAATTTCAAGCTTACCAATAAATCTTTTATTTAGCTTATACAAGCAAGTTGTTATTTAAAAATTAATTATACCTTCATGTTATGCTCATTAACAATTAACTAATGGATGACCAATTTATAAATTACATAAAAAACCTTAAAATGTTTTTTGTTTCATATGATTGCCGTTTCGGTTCTTCTCGGACATCAAGGAAAAAACTTTTATTTTCTAGAACATAATATTATTTAAAAGAAAAAAAAAGAATAAATTAATTTATATATTGGCATTATTTGTGCTTATGATAAAAATAACAAATGGTTTACTAATTAGCCCATGGAATATTTTAATGTCATGTACAACCAAATCAACAGGTCTTTTTAAGCAATTATCTTATGAATTAAATTGGCTGGATTCAACGGCTAATTTGTGCATTTCATGAATAAATTTAGAATTCATACGTCATCAACAAATTTTCATCGTCCAACATAGATCCCAAAGAGTGACACGAATCTCTAAACTCTTTTTTGAGTAAGGAATGCTCAAACTTCAATTAAAAATCACACAAAACTCAATTTTCTTCAAACTTATAGTCAAACTGACTGAATCGACGAGATAAAAACAATAACATCAAAGTTGGTCTGACTCTGATCCAAATCAAATCAAACCCAATTAGAGCTGTCAAGCTATTTTTAGAAGTTTTTATTACAATTGAAATGTCAAATAAATTCCAATTAAGCTTATAATCAAACCGATCATTTCAAGAAGACGAACCCAACGAGCTCATTCAATTTCAACACTATTAAAACACTCAAATGTCTGGAGAACACCATCCGATCAAGAGGATATCTCTAGGTCTTTCAATGGAGTGGTCCAGATCTTTTCTTATTTAGCGGGAGACTTCTCAGAGATTCTATAAATAAAGCACTATTTCCTTCATGAAAGGGGCCAAAGACCTGAGATTATAGGATGAAAAATGACCAATTTGGTATAGTAATAAAGTGTTGTGCATAATAGTGACTAACTCTGCCAGGTAATGAAATACCCTGTTGAAAAATGATCAGCATTGCAGAGCAACAAAGGGTTGTGCGGTGTAGTGAAAGTTGCAAGGTGAATAAACACTCTGCGGAGTGGCGTCCAACGCTGCAGAGAATTTCACCAAGTAGTCTGTCGTTTTGAACATCGTCTAGTGACACTCTTTCAATTATAAATGGTGTACCAAAGTTTCGTCAACTACAATCACTGTTGATCATTGTATAGTGAGTCCTCTTGCATACAAACACAATAGGTGTGTAATCATTTATTCTCGGTGTGACAAGGGTCTTTATTTGCACTCATCAAGCTATAGTGAAATATTTTTTACTAGGCTAGGCCTCATGAATTTTTTCATTTTTCAGATTATCCATGTAAGTCTTCAGATGTCTTTACTTATCATCTTTATTCTTTGAGTATGCAATGAATTTTTGGGCAACACTAAGATGGTGTTTGGTACGATATTTTTAAGAGGATTTAAGTTAGATTTAACATAAATCCAGCCAAACGCAGTAAATAGGCTAGATAAATGCGCAGTTAAGTTAAATCCAATTTTTACTTATTCCGTTTATTAAATCCAAATTACTAAATCTGCTTATTAGTTGAATTTAATGAATTTAGCACAAAAAAAAATTTTTCAAATAGATTATGTCTAACACATCGAATGAATTAATTGAATTTAATCTTAATTGAACCAAACATTATTTCAGATTTAATAATATTTAGATTTAATAAATCCGGATTTATGGCTTTATTAAATCCTATTTACTTAAATACGACTTGCAGTTAAACACCTCTAAGATGTTAAATAATCACTCTCATCATAAAATTTTCAGTATATATCAAAAATAAATATTCTTATCAAATCAAGTGTTGGAGATTTTCCAATATTTTGAACTTATACTCGGGACATTTATGACTCTACATTACATAATATTATTTTTTATTTATTTAAATAAAAATAATGATAGCACAAAAGACACATAGCCAAGCACAAGGTAAAACGCCAAACGTAGCCCGGCTTCAAGTGGTTTTAAATGGGCATGATTAAATGAATAATCTTTAAAGTCCTTTTCCACTAAAACTTTTGAAGTCGTGATCTATTATTTATACATTGGTTTAAGTATATACTATTGTTTTTAAAAATGACATGATTTTATTAATATATGATTTGTACTTTTTAATTTGAAATAAAAATAACTTCCGAGACATGATCAATAAATTTTATCATTTGACACGAATTTCAAGCTAATTATCATGACTTTAGAATATTTTTAATAAGAAATATTTAAACTCAAATTAAAAATTATCTGGAACTCTTATTTCAACGAACTTTCAATCAAAGTGATCGGCTCAACGAGATGGACTCAGTGATACCAAAATTAACTCAATCTGAGTCAAATAAGAAACAAGTTGAGCTGTTGAATCATATTTAGAAGCTTTTGGTGCTCAATTGGATGGTCAAACAAATTCCAAATCCGATTATGTTGTACAAAAATGCGACTCTGGGTCATTCGATAGAGTGGTTCAAATTCTTTTCTTATTTCCAGAGAGACATTATTCATATTGTTTAAATAGAGCCCTCTCGCTTTATGCAGAGTGGATTAAGACCCAAGCTTGGACTCTGATTGTGAAGAGAAGGTAAGGAAGACTAAACTGAAGGTTCAAAAAATGACATTTATTCCTAAAACTGCTGACACCCATCAACCATTGCTCGTGCGTTGCAATGATATGTTTTGTAAAAACTCGATGTATGCTCTGGAATCACGACGTCCGTTGCGACGTAACAACACACCAAAAGATGGTGTAACGATACACCTAAAGACAATGTAACAATGCATTCCAAGATGGTGCAACAAAACACTCCAAGTTGGTGTAATGATGCACTTGAAGACTGTGTAACAACACACCTTAAAACAGTGTAACAACACACCCCAAACAGGATGTAACTCCCCGCATTAACAACTCACAATTATTGCACTTATACCACAATGACCTTCTCTGAACTCTTGAAGTTCTCTTCTCACATCTCCCTACTATGGCCTATGACCTTTCTGGTTCACTGCAACTACAGCTCATTGCTACGACCATGACAGCCAACTGACGCTATTGTAGTTCTCTACTATGCCTATGTGACCGGCTACAACCCACGTGTCTCGCAGCTCACATAGCTTCCAACACTGACCTCTATAGCCTACGAACATTATTTCAGCTCCATGTTACACCCTATGTGACCAACTACAAACTGCGTGGCTCACATCACACACAACTCCCAACTTTTGCTTTTGCGACATACAAACATTATTGTAGTTCACCATTATGACCTACGTGGTCCACAACTCATGCATCTCCAAACTCCAGCCTACGTGACCTACAAACATTATTATAGCTCACCCCTATGATGAAATTTTAAAAGTTGCATCTAATTTTAAGAGTTAGAAATCAAAGCATAAAATTAACTTCATGACTTTATTTTAAATGGACTGTGTGTGTATCAGGTACATAACAAGTCGAGATTATAGATTAAGAGTTGCTCCGATTTTGAATATTAGCCCTTGGAGGATTTTATCATAACTTCCATTTTAAAGTTGTATTATATCTAGAAATTCTCGCAGAGCATATGTATACATAACCATGTACTTGTTTATAAATAATAATCAAAGCTATTTGAGTATTAGACTTTATTAAAATAGTATTTTAATTTAAAATATTTAGTCATTTTATTTCTCCTAATCTCTATCTCATCTTACTTGCATTTTTTAAATTACTTACAACATAAATGAATACACTTTAAAGTCCTAGACAATTTATAAATTATTTTAACATATGGGTTTAATTAAATATTATCGTGATATATAAGTCATAATAAATTCATAGATACTTTATACTCTTTTAACATTTTTAAATCTATTTTAAAATAATTTAAACCCGTATGACTTTAGTTAAATTTAAATTTATTTAATTTTTATTACATTTAAAAAAAAAAATTATAGCGTGTATTACCAACAAAAAAATGATTCAACAATGGAATTAAATATTCAATAAATTCAATCAAAACTTTTTCTTCTAATTTTATCATTATTATTNAAATAATTCATAGATACTTTATACTCTTTTAACATTTTTAAATCTATTTTAAAATAATTTAAACCCGTATGACTTTATTTAAATTTAAATTTATTTAATTTTTATTACATTTAAAAAAAAATTATAGCGTGTATTACCAACAAATATTGATTCAACAATGGAATTAAATATTCAATAAATTCAATCAAAACTTTTTCTTCTAATTTTATCATTATTATTTTAAATCACTTCAAGTCATTTATAATTATATTGATTTTTAAAGGCATAATATAATATTTAAATTAAAATACAATTTAAAAAAGTCTTAAAAGTTTGGCAATTACTTCTTTATGTATGCACATGATTTTTGACTCCAACGGTGACATTAAAGTAGAATGACAATCATAATTTTTGTTAAGTGGGGGGCTTATTATTCTTTACTTCATAATTGTCTCCCACTTACATCCTTTAATTTTCTTTTTTAATTTTATATGATATGTTAAATGAAAGCTATTTTGCTTTAACTTAGTACTCATTATTGCGATCCTCCCAATCCGGCCCAACACATGACATTCATGCATTGAGGGCTTTCTTTACTATTGCTCATAAGCAATACATTAGAAGTGTCCATGAAATGCAAAAGTGAAAACAATAATTTAGCTATAAAGTATAGTGCTATGCATACATTAACTTGTACCCAACAAAAACAATTGTTTCCCACAAATTGCTCACATAAACTCGGTCTTAGGGAGTGTTTGGTTTGATAGTTTTAATAGGATTTAAGTTAAATTTAAACTAAATCTAGTCAAACACAATGAATATGTTATATAAATTTGTCGTTAAATTAAATTCAATTTTTGCTTGTTCCGTTTATTAAATCCACTTATTAGTTAGATTTAATGGATTTAGTGCAGGAAAAACATATTTCAAATAGAGTTATGCCAAACACATTAAATAGATTTAATTGAATTTAATCTTAATTAAACTAAACACTATTACAGATTTAATAATATTTAGATTTGATAAATCTAAATTTATGATATTTACTAAATTCTACTTAACTCAAACTCTACTTGCAACCAAACACCCACCACAGTGGAGTAATGTGAATCCTAGTAGGATGATGATGNAGTCTTAAAAGTCGGGCAATTACTTCTTTATGTATGCACATGATTTATGACTCCAACGGTGACATTAAAGTAGAATGAGAATCATAATTTTTGTAAGTGGGGGGACATATTATTCTTTACTTCATAATTGTCTCCCACTTACATCCTTTAATTTTTTTTTTTAATTTTATATGATATGTTAAATAAAAGTTATTTTGCTTTAACTTAGTACTCGTTATTGCGATCCTCCCAAACCGGCCCAACACATGACATTCATGCATTGAGGGCATTCTTTACTATTGCTCATAAGCAATACATTAGAAGTGTCCTTTAAATGCAAAAGTGAAAACAATAATTTAGCTATAAAGTATAGTGCTATGCATATTTACATTAACTTGTACCAAAAAAATAAATAAATAAATTGCTCCCATAAACTCGGTCTTAGGGAGTGTTTGGTTTGATAGTTTTAATAGGATTTAAGTTAGATTTAAACTAAATCTCGCCAAACTTCATGAATAGGTTGGATAAATTTGTCATTAAGTTGAATCCGATTTTTGCTTGTTTCTTTTATTAAATCCGAATTTATTAAATCCACTTATTAGTTGGATTTAATGGATTTAGTGCAGGAAAAACATATTTCAAATAGAGTTCAACCAAGCACATTAACTAGATTTAATTGAATTTAATCTTAATTAAATAAAACACTATTACAAATTTAATAATATTTAGATTTGAGAAAATCTAAATTTATGATATTTACTAAATTCTATTTAACTTAAACTCTACTTGCAGCCAAACACCCCCCAGAGTGGAGTAATGTAAATCCTAGTAGAATGACGATGCATGATGACATCCTTAAGGACTTTCATCAGTCCCTCATCATGGTATATTTAAAAATAAAATCAACAGAAACTGAACTTGTCATGGACTTTAAATTATGGTAATTAGAAAGTTAAACAAAATTAGTATTAAAATAATACATTTGTTTTACAAAATTAGTATTAAAAAAAATATAGTTTTTGAATATTCACATCAATATAACAACTTTATCGAGACTTCCAAATCAATAAATAAAAAGTTAGTATTAGTATTCTGCATACACTAGGGACATACTAATGTTCCATTAGTATTTGTTAGCTAACCTCCTAATTACTAACTATGTTAGGAAGGTATACAAACCAACTATTTCATTCTTCAATAACCGTGAAACAAACTATGCACAAAAAAAATCTATAAATAAAAGACTATACCAATTCAAATGGTGCGAAGGAAATCATTTATTTAAATACCCCATATCCATTTCTCTATTCTCTTCTCTTTTCTAATCTCTTATTCTCTTCTAACACCTCCGTCTTCTCTCAGGTGCACTTCCATCTCAAGAAGACAACCACTCTCCCATCTAACCAACATTCATATGAAACACTAGTCTAACCAACATAATTAAATCCACACACATATACCAAGTTGAGTATTGCTCAGAAGCAGAATATGCATGACCAATGTCTTATATTCTTTATCATCGTATAGCTATGTTATCATTTTCTCTTTTTTTTTTTAGTTTTTCAAACCACGTGTTTTTTATTTGTTTGCTCAAACATTAATTTTCTCAACATTAAGCTAAGGTTCTTTGTCATTTGTTATCCTGATAAGTATCACTTGCCAATGTATTACTTTTCAGCATCATAGACTTTATAAGAGAGAGATATTTACTATGATAAATACTAGGTATGTTAAATTCAACTTTGAAGTCCATCAATTATACAAATACTTATGATTTTAAACCGCTCTTACATTTTTTTCATAAAGGCACATCAATATTTGCAATCAAGTCATAAAATTTTGCAGCCTTTTCATTTAATGTTTTGATTAAAGTTTTGATTATTTAGTAAATCAAGAATTCTTTATAGTCCTAAGTTTTAGAAAACTCCTTTGAGGCTATATTAAGTGAAAATTCATGTAAGTCACATGTTTACATACATATCTTATTATTATTCCACTGCATTGTATCTTTATCACATAATTATGAACAAGTTAGTTCTTAACAATCATGAATGCTTATATACTTAAGTAGCGAATTAACATGTCTAGCAAAAAGATATTTAAAATTAAAATCAAAGAATATCTAACGAACAAAATCATCATATTACATCCTACAATAATACAACCATTTTTTAATTACATCTCAACTAACAACAACAATAATATCATTTCTTCTATGGTTAACTCATGTATTACATATCAAGCATTTTTATTGCAATTAAAAGAATTGCTTCATTAAAATTATTTTAGATAAATAAAATTTTTATAAAAAAATTACTAGCGGAGTTATTCAAAATAGAAATATTCGTATTATTTGACAAGAGAAAATACAAATGAATACAAGTCCAAATAAAAACCAAAAAAAATTAAATTATATATATATATATA
>JXCR01024389.1:187355-242181 GCA_002079205.1 Phalaenopsis hybrid cultivar
AAAAAAAAAAAAAAAAAGGAAGATTTACGTCTGTACCACGCAAAACATTGATGTCAAAACTTTGATGCTAGAAATGCAAATACATTGGAATTGGTTGGTATGGATATAAATGCCTTAACAAAAAATCTATAGATATTGTTTCGCATGTGAGAAAATTAAGCCAAGTTACTAGAGACTTTTCGCTCCAATGGGAGATGCGGGCTACCTAATATTGAATGGACACAATTAGAAAAAGAGTTGTAATGTCAAACTTCTAGAATTATTATAAATCTGTATTTAAAATGTAATTTTGTTTTTGTTCGATGCAATTGCGTACTTTGTTTTTATTATGTTTATGGAAATAAATTTATCATAAATAAAGGTGACAAATAAACAAATAAATAAATAAATAAAAGCCAAAGAGGTTGCATGGTGCTCCTGAACGTCCATCACTCAAAACAAAAATCGGATTGTACCATGACATATTTACATACATATCAATTCTTATCTATTTGTGAATCTAACATCTAAATCTTTTATATAAACTTTTATTTTTAATTTGTTTTGGTATTATATATATAAAAAAAAAAACATTAGTGGAGTAAGGTCAATGTTTCTATTGATGGAGCCTTTGTTTCATTATTATAAATCTATGATTCTTCAATTAACCGATAAATAGATTTTATTAGTAAATGATCATAAAAGAATTCATCTAATCAAGCATGAATCTTTATGTGAGTTTTAGCTTAGAATTAAATTCATGATCAAGTCATCTCTAATTCTATTAACTTTATAATTGAGCTGAAGTTCTTGATGAGGTGAACTCTAGCCCAATTAAAACAATCTACTATGTAATTATAAATACACATGTTCACTCTTCTTCTAAATTATAGAAAATGGAATTACAAATCTAATAATTACATATGTACAATAACATTATAGTTATAATAGGCATAATTGTGCTACAATAAATGTGGTTCTTTGTTATAATATCAATAGTTGAGCGCAAAGATTGTAGTTGGATCTCACAAAGTTAATAGTTGACCATAAATGTTGTAGTTGGTGGTTGTAATAGCGGAAATTGACCATAGAGATTATATTTAAGCTATAACATTAGTAGTTGGCTACAAAAATCATAGTTGGTTGCTACAAAAACAGTAATTAGCCATAATGGCTATGTTTGATAGTTATGATAGCGGTAGTTGATCACAAAGATCGTTGTTGAAAGTTTTAACAACTGTAGTTAGCCACAAAAGTTATAAATGAATAAGTAGTTGGCTATAAATGTTGTAGTCGGTGGCTGCAATAGTGATAGTTTACTATAGATTGAAGTCGTTATTGGAAGACATACTGATAATAGCTAGTGATAGAGACTGTAATTTGTTGCTACAAAACATCAGCTGGTCATGAAGGTTGCAGTCGGTGGACACAAGAACCACAGTTGACCACAAATGTCATAATTGTAAGTTATAACATTAGTAGCTGGCCTCAAAGGCTGTAGTTGGTTGCTTAAAAGACAACAGTTAGTCATAAAGGCTCGCGCCTATTGTATGAGGGAATTCTCATTGATTTATGATAATTCATGGCGAAATGAGGCCATCTCCCCCTCCATCCTCTTTGTTCTCTCCACATGATCAAGTAGCTCACATATCTCTTCGTCTTGATGATCTTAGCTGATTGAGCAAGGGAGTTCTCGATCTTGTCCAGGCGATGAGTCAGTGAGTTGTGGGATGCACAATGTCCTTTAGTTGTTTCCCCACTTGCTATGAGAGGACTGCCCAAGCAAACAATCCCAGTGTCCTCACTCCTGTTTGGTTCCTGAACAATTATCATCAGCTCCATAGTCAGATTCTTATCATTATTCGTCGGAGGCGAGTCATCACCCAATTTTAACAGTTCAGCCGCATCAAAGGACAACGTAAAGGTAAGGAGACCATGATTAAAAAATAAAATCGAATTAGCAAGATCGAGACTTCTCATACCAAATAGTCGATCCCACTCAGATGATGAATCTAACACGACACCCTCACAAGTTGGAGGTAGAGTACAGGCAATCTCTTTCGTCCCAAGTGAAGACATAACACTAGTAGCTTTTCGCATGGTTTGTTTAGCTGGCAAGTCTTATGTCGCATATATTTTGTGCAATTCAACTAATGGTTTATGTTAGTTGAGTGGAAAAATTTCGGATCTATTAGTTATTAATTAAAAACCGAGAAACAATACCGTGGACGTGCCGGAGTGGTTATCGGGCATGACTAGAAATCATGTGGGCTTTGCCCGCGCAGGTTCGAATCCTGCCGTCCACGAGCTATCAATGTCATTCATGTCTATTTTTACATTTGTTAATTTAATTTTCTTATGTTTAAAAACAAGCAAAATGCCCATTAAAGGCGTGTTAATTTTGGCCATATTTTTTATATGCAAAATGCTTTTTTTAATATAAGCCAAATAATTGAGCATCCTTATTTTGAGTTTATTTAAAACTCTTAAGGAAATGATACAATTGTAAAGAGGTATGAAATTTCCAATTTTTGAGTTATTTTAAGTTTAATGTTTAATTTTGATTTGTTCAAAATTGAACTGATTAAAATGAGGTATGTTCTAGCATAATTTAGATCAATTCTACCAAAAATTCGATCCATTTGATTTTATCATATTTTAATTTTTATTTATTTGATTAACTAACTTGTATAAACGGCTTCATTCAAACCTTCACCCATTCAGCTCTTCTTGGTCAACGTTCGGCGAAAGTTGTCTTTTGGCTTTAATCAAGTAGGTCGAATAATTAAATCTATATTTAACATTTAATGAAAATCAATTTAATTGTATCAATCATTAATATCTAAGCTCCTGGTCAACAGTCAGCAAAAGCTTTCTTTATTCTCCACAAATCATGTCATGTTATGATTGTACAATATGTCATCCACATCCTTGAGGCCAAGGTCGTAAGAGGCACCTTTGATTGTAGAATTTCATCCACATCCTTTGGTCAAGATTTTGCAAGATCTTCCAAGATCAACAATCTCAAATTCTTAGCTCACAAATCACGAGTTCCGCCACGTACTATCTTCTCGTTATTTCAATTACTTGCTCCACCTCGAGGAAAATTTCATTTTGAAGATGCTGGCATTAGAATATAAGATATGAAATATCTTCTATTATGCTATTAAAAGTTGTTAATTAATTAACAGATTAATTAGCAAGAAATTAGTAGCCTTGTATTCTATAAACAATGATTAATTCTATACTCCATCATTCCTAATTCAAGAAAAGAAGATCTGTGTATTTATCATTCATAGTGAATTATTTCAGTTTGGCTTGGGCTTGTGGTTGTTTTCCTTTTTCAGGATTTTCTACATAAAGTCAGGTGTTTCCTTCTACTTCTACAATTAAAGGAGCCATGCAAGACCACCACCACTAGCGATTCTGCAAGAGGAATAATGGGTATCCTAACTAAGCATTGGTAACAGTAAGATTTGTATGCATTTTAGAATTATCTTCTCATCTATATAAATAGATGAGAAACAATATGTAATGTTTTGATGAAATTGAAAATCTATTCATCCATATGCTCTAACCAGGTTGCTTGCTTCTGCATTTTGTTTTCTCCTCTGTTGCTATGGTATTAGAGCCACCAGCAATTGCTTGCTTCAAATCCTTCCTGTGACGCATTCTCTGCATTCTCGATTTCTCATTCTCTACTCTCATTCCACTCAACATCAGTTTGATAACTGACAAATTCCCAATCGTCTAAAACACGAGAGAATGTTTTAAAAATGGCACAAGCAACGGGTATTCCTCCTAAGCTCAAATATCCTATGAGCAACCTCATAAACATTTCCTGCATCCAATTCTCAGTTGAGAATTACCCCCTAAGAAGAGCTCAAGTCCTTAAACTCTTCTCTGCAAATGGATTTCTAGGCTACTTAGATGGTAGCAATCTTGGTCCACCCAAATTTCTTAACCTTACCAATGATAACTCCACTCTTAATCCCCTCAACACTATGTGGATAACTCCACTCTTAATACCATCTACACTATGTGGACTCTTGTGGATCAAAACCTGATGACCACACTCTACTCCATCATCTCTTCTTCTATTTTACCTTATATTCTGCATCTCTCCACAACAACAAAACTGTGGAACACCATTTCAAAACGGCTACAACCCAACAATAGAACCCATTTGATTCAACTAAAAAATGAGCTCCACAACATATTTATATATGAGCAACAAATCCATGACTCAATACTTATCAAAGGTTAAAAAGGTTGTGGATGACATTCTTGAGGTTGGAGATCAATTGGATAAGGAAGATATTATTGTTTATACACTTAATGGGTTGTTATCAACCTACAAATCCTTCAAGACAACAATAATAACTCAACTACATCCTATGGACTTAGATGCTTATATTCCCTAATGTGCAGTAAAGAGATAAATCAAGCAACTGAAGCACTTAGAATATATCAAGCTCTGAACCCCCAATTAGCACTAGCAGTAACTAGAGGACGCAACCAAATCTCTTACTAAGGTCGAGAAGAAACTCTTAACCGTCCAACTCTCGCACACGAGGTGGGCGCTCCAAATCCATTCCTCTAATAACTTCCCAAATCTGTAATAAACAAGGACATTCCATAACAATGTGCTGGCATCGATAAAATCTGGACTACTCACCTTCAAATCAAGCTCTACAAGCCTCTACATGGGTTCTCAACTCCGACGCAACAGCTCACCTGGCTTCCAATGCTAACCATCTCCAAACCTCTACTCCTGCTAATGGAGTTGAACATATTCTCGTGGGTAATGAAAAATCAGCTCCTGTCCAAATCATTGGTGATGGCATATTTCTGACACATGAACAAAAGCTTTTACTTTCTCCCATTTGACATACCCCCTCCCTCTCCAATAATGTTTTATCCATCCTCAAATTAACCGCTGACAATAATATCTCTATACTCTTTGATTCAGCTGGTTTTCGTATAATTAACCCACAAACAAATCACGCGATTCATCGCGATAGCAATTCGAGAGGGTTGCACCTGATCCCTACAATGGCTCCTACTCCACCTTCAACAACGAACCATAAAGCCGTTGTCACATCCATTGAAGAGTCCACCATGTGGCACAAGCATCTCGGTCACACTCACTTGGGCATATTTTAACGCATCTCCAAGTCCAACCCCTCCCTTGATATTCCAACCAAGCTATCCATATGTGAAAATTGTTACTGCAACGAAAGTCATAAATTCTCATTTACTTTAGCTTCATCGCACTTATATTTACCTTTTCAGTTGATTCACTCGGATGTTTGGGGTCCATTCCCAGCTGTATCCAATCAAGGGTATCGTTACTACGTTTTGTTTATTTATGATCATTCCATATTTTGTTGGGCATTTCCGATGCGACATAAATATGAGACAACTAAAATATACATAAAATTTATTAAAATGATTCAAACACAATTTAAAACATCTATATGTATATTCCGCTCAGATAGATGAGAGAATATAGTAATATCACTCTCTAAGAATTTTTCTCGCATAATAATATCATATATCCGTTTTCATGTCCAAAACAAAGCAGTGTTGCTAAACGCAAACACCGACATCTCATTGAAATCACTCGAACACTTCTTCACGATGCCTCGATTCTCTTAAGCTTCTACATTGACTCCTTTCTTACAGTTGTATACTTAATTAATTGAATTCCCTCCAAAACTAACAACTACCTATCACCGTATGAACGTCTTTATAATCATCCACCAAACAACTCTAATCTCAAAGTGTTCAATTGTTGTCGCTATCCTTGGCTTAAGCATACAACACCGCATAAATTAACTCCACACTCCACTCCATGTGTCTTCCTTGGCTAATCCTTGGCACAAAAAGAATTCAAATGCTATAATCCAACCTTCCGCATTATTACAATCTCTCGGCATGCGATCTTTCCGGAAAACCTCTTCCCATTCAAATCTCACATTCCCAAATCCTCTCCACTACCTAAGACCTCCACAAATCCTCTGCTACTAATCCCGGTCATTGTTTTAAACACTCCAAAAGTTCAAACAACAGTTTCTCCACTCCCAGATCCTCTTATCACACCTCATATTCATACTTCAACACCACAACAACCACAACAACCACCAACACAGCCTACTCCCCCACCTCCTATACAATCCATGCACTCGATGCAAATCCGTGCAAAAATCGAACACCTCAACCCAATACAAAAACTTAACATGCTCCATAAATTGTAGCATAGTTACGATCCCTCTTCATATAGTCAAGCAATTAAGTTTCCACATTGGCGCAAGGCTATGACAAAAGAATTCCATACTCTTCAATCCCAAGGCACATGGGAATTGGTTCCTCCACCACAAAACCAGGTTGTTCTTGGTCGTCGTTGGACCTACACCACAATATATAATTTCGAACGAACGATCTCTCGCTACAAAGCATGTTTGATTGCTCAGGATTATAAACAAGAACTTGGTATTAATTATTATGAGACATTTAGCCCGGTTGCTAAGAGGGCAACACTACACACCATTTTTACTCTCGCCTTCAACAACAACTGGCCTCTACTTCAACTTGACGTGGTGAATGCATTCCTACACGGTCATCTTCAAGACATTGTCTATATGCAACAACCCATTGGCTTCAAAGATCCTCAATTTCCCGATCATGTATGCCTCCTCAAGAAAATGCTATATGGCTTGAAACAATCACCTCGTTAATAGTTTACCACTATCTCCACTTTCTTTAAACAACGTGGATTCCACACCAGCAAATATGACCCTTCCCTGCTAATCCACTCGACTCCTACCGAACAAATTTTATTCTCATCTATGTTGATGACAGGATAATTACAGGCAACCGTATAGATGCCATGCACTCCCTCACTCAGCAGCTTATAACAAGTTTTCAAATAAAAAAACTCATGGAAGTCTCCAGGTTTCTTGGAATTCAGGTAGAACGCTCTAACAACTACATGATACTACATCAATAGGAATACTTATAGAAGATCCTCCAAGATATCTCCATGTTTCATTCCAATTCAGTTTCATCCCCTCTACTAGCTAAGAGGTATTATCATCCCACCTTTGATGAATCCCTCACTAACCCCACCAAATATAGGAAAATTACATGTGCTCTCCAATACTTGACAGTTGTCAGACTGAACATTGCGTTCGCCGTTAACTTTATATGCCAACATATGCATCACCCAACGTTACATCACAATCAACTTCTCAAACGTCTCCTACGTTATTTAAAAGGTACAATGGACTCTGGTATCCCCATTTACTCATCCTTCAAACCTGCTCCGATGCCGATTGGACCAACGACTCATCCGACAAGCAGTTCTTTATGGGTTTTTGTACATTTTTGGGCAATACTCCTATCTCATGGACTGTTTAGAAACAAACAACCCGTTGCCCGCTCGTCAACCGAAGTTGAATATAAGGCACAAGCAACCGATACATCACTTAGGTTTGGCAAGTAAGAATTTTATTTTTAAATTAAATCAGAATTTGTAGCCCATTCAGCCAGCTGGAGTTCTACTCATGTTGTCGTGTTGAGTCATAACGAATTAATATCTACATCAACTATGTAAAACTTCTAGGACTTGACCCCCATCTAATTTCAAATATGTCAACTATAAAATTTTCTTGTGGTAATATAAATATATTAAAAGTTTCAAACGGGTTACATATGCTGGTCTTGCCAAGCAATGCATCTAAATTCTCTTAATCTTGCTCCCAAAGCCCTCTGACTTGCTCTATCACATAAAACACTAAAACATTAATGCTCTTATCAGTCATAATATCTATTTTTTTTGCAATATGCATGTTTTATGATTCAAATAATCAAGCAGAAAGCAATCTAATAAGCCAAATAAGATAAGAATCATAACATAAAATCATTTTTAATTACGAGTTGGAAGTTAAGAGCTGGATAAGAAGAGAGTGTAATTGGTATAATTTCTTCACATCATTCTATTTGGGGAGAGGAGAATGGAAGGAGAGCGAAGAAAAAACACGAAAGGCCTATTTGTGGCACAATTCAGGGTGGCAACTGCTAAGTTTTGGACCATAAGTTTTGTCCTTTGGACAAAAATATGAATATAAATTTAGTTGCAAGTAGTTCTAGTATTAAATTCAACCAACTAAATTACAGTGAACTAACAGAACTCACGGTACAATGTATGCAAAGAGATCAAACATACAAAACATTAGAGCACACAACTAAAATTATATCAATACACATGATTTATATATTTAGTGAGTAAGATTATTAAATTTGCACTAATAAGAGTAGGGTTGTAAACGAATTGAGCCGCACTGAGCAAGAGCTTGTTGGAGCATGAGTTTGTTCGTCAAAACCTTTCTGAGTTTAAGCTTGATCCACATATTTATAATAGTGTTCAACCTCACTTCATTTAAGAGAAAAAAATATACCTATTTGAACTCAATTTAAGCTCGGATTACTCGGCTTATTTGTTAATCAAATGAGATTTATTAAGCCTACTAACAAGCAATGCTATTGAACAAATTATTAATTAACTAAACAAACTTTATCGAGCATATTAAGGAGTGGTCCCTTGAGCTTTAATAAAAAAGACTTCCATTTANCATATTCAAAAAACTAGTCAAGCTTTTTTAATTTTCAATTAAACGTTCATAAACGAGCTATAATAGGGTTCAACCACCAGTAGCTTATCAAGTATATTGATTCATTCGCAGCACTTGCCGTGAAAAGGATTTCATAAAGGACAAGACAAATATCTAAGCTAGCAGATATGCTTCAACACATTAAAAGAAAAAATGAGTTAAATTAGTAATCTGCTTCCCTCAAGACATTCCCAAAGTATATGACCCCCAATATAATTTCATAATAATTTGCATACTCCATAGTATTTTTGAATTGGGAGGCTCAGTCCTCGAAACCCACAATGAAACAATGTCCCCAGTCGTTGCAACCCCACTCAAAGCAAATAATGGAAAAATGTTCAGTGAAGAATGAGCCTTTGGTAGGATTCACACACTACAAACGCTCAAACTGTTACCATGTAACAGGTTTTTAGCAGAAAATAAGGCCTTGAGTTGGGCTCCATGCCCTCACTAGCAGATTTCTGTGCCGATCAAAAGCTTGAGCCAATGGATACATGCCAACCACCACTAGGTCCCTGTTCAACCATGCAATGCCACAAAATCATTTCCCATGGATAAATAATCCCAACTTTCAAATAATTTTCTTTGTCTGTAAACAAAAGCACTCCATCTCCATGCATTCCGTTTCCATTGAAAATATGATTGCTATGAATAATAGCAGTCAAGCATTTTAAAAGTAGTTCATGTCATAGTAAAAAGATGCAAAAAGACTTAGGCTTGAATTAAGAACAAATATTGCACGTAAACAATCGGTTTGCATCATTCGCAAGCGGAAAAAACTATGCTTATTCATGAAAAAGTTTCATTGGATTCAATAAAACAAGAACAATATGAGGTATACTATGTTTTCTATTAAAGATGAATGAAATGGTGAAGCTTATTGTTACTTCCGGAAGAATTCATAATTCTGACTGCAAATGGTAATTTAGAGTTCCTTTAAATACACACAAACCAGAGATGGGAACATGTAACGAAATCCAGTAAGAAATAGCGCAATTAAATGCTCCAAAATTTCGATTTCCTCCATCTCTTCTATCCTGAATAACCAAACGAGTAAGGGAAAAAGAGGACCCCCGGAAAAAAAAAACAATTTTTCGCAGACCTCTTCACCGACGTAGCAAACCCTAGATCAGAACCCTCTGGGACCCGACACGGCCTTCTGCACCGGTAAACCCTTGGCAGCTCCATCCGCCATCAGGAGGCAATAATCGGAGACCATTCGGAACCTGGGCACGCTGCGGATATCGACCTTGGTGCCATCCTTAAGAGTAATGATAATGTCCCCCCACTCGCCGATCAATCTCGGCACGACCTGCACGTCCTTGATTGCCGAGTAGGGGAAGTCAGTTCGATCTTGACCTGTGAAACCGGAGATGACAGTGACCCGCCGATTAGTAAAGCGATAGCGGAGGAAGAAAGNAAAATATCTTTTTTGAATATTCACATCAATATAACAACTTTATCGAAACTTCCAAATCAATAAATAAAAAGTCTTAGTATTCTGCATACACTAGGGACATACTAATGTTCCATTAGTATTGTTAGCTAACCTCCTAATTACTAACTATGTTAGGAAGGTATACAAACCAACTATTTCATTCTTCAATAACCGTGAAACAAACTATGTACAACAAAAATCTATAAATAAAAGACTATACCAGTTCAAATGGTGAGGAGGAAATCATTTATTTAAACACACTTTATCCATTTCTCTCTTCTCTCTTCTAATCTCTTATTCTCCTCCAACACCTCCATCTTCTCTCAGGTGCACTTCCATCTCAACAAGACCACCACTCCTCCATCTAAATTCTAAACCGCATTCAATGCCTTCCAAGCGATTTAAATTTCTCCTTATCCGGTTCAGACAAGTGGAAGCCGAACCGGTTCACAATATTCTGCCTAAATAACATCGTGCAAGCAAAAGAATTATGGATTCCCAATTTGATAGTAGCTCTCATATGAAATTTTCTTTCTCTTGATTTTATAATAATTTACTACTCCATAAAAATTTTTGTTCATCTTTCCATGATCTTGAAAAGATATTTAAATTTGTTGTTGGATTTTTTTTTTTTGACTTGGAATGATTAATGTTATAAAATAAAAGAAGAATTAAATGACTTACCAACATTCATATGAAACACTAGTCTAACCAACATAATTAAATCCACACACATATACCAAGTTGAGTATCGTTCAAAAGCAGAGTATGCATGATCAATGTCTTATACTCTTCACCATCGTATAGCTATGTTATCATTTTCTTCCTTTTTTTTTTAGCTTTTCAAACCACGTGTTATCCATTTGTTCGCTCAAACATTAATTTTCTCAACTTTAAGCTAAGGTTCTTCGTCATTTGTTATACTGATAAGTATCACTTGCCAATGTATTATTTTTTAGCATCATAGACTTTATAAGAGAGAGATATTTACTATGATAAATACTAGATATGTTAAATTCAACTTTGTAGTCCATCAATTATAGAAATACTTATGATTTTAAATGACTCTTACATTTTTTTCATAAAGGCCCATCAATATTTGCAATCAAGTCATAAAATTTTGCAGCCTCTTCATTTAATGTTTTGATTAAAGTTTGGATTATTTAGTAAATCAAGATTTCTTTATAGTCCTAAGTTTTAGAAAACTCCTTTGAGGCTATATTAAGTGAAAATTCATGTAAGTCACATGTTTACATACATATCTTATTATTATTCCACTGCATTGTATCTTTATCACATAATTATGAACAAGTTAGTTCTTAACAATCATGAATGCTTATATACTTAAGTAGCCAATTAACATGTCTAGCTAAGATATTTCAAATTATAATTTAAGAACATCTAATGAACATAATCATCATATTACATCCTACAATAATACAGCCATTTTTTTAATTACATCTAAACTAACAACAGCTATAATATCATTTCTTCTATGTATTACATATCAAGCATTTTATTGCAATTAAAAGAATTGGTTCATTAACATTATTTTAGATAAATAAAATTTTTATAAAAAATTACTAGGGGAGTTATTCAAAATAAAAATATTCGTATTATTTGACAAGAGAAAATACAAATAAATACAAGTCCAAATAAAAACCAAAAAAAAATTAAATTTTCAATAAGATACAATCATTATTTTATAGGGGCCTTTGCATACATACCATTTATGCCACCATAAAGTCATAAAATGTAAATTTCAGAAGATTGATGACACACATATGTGTGTAAATTTCCCTTTTTTCTAACATGTTTGTTTAAATTTGAAATATTAAATGTAAGGAAAAAAAAAAAAGGCTAACGTCAACTATTGAACGTGAGATATTTGTGAGGCTTTGTAGACTAAAAAGGACATGAAATGATTATGTTTGAATCTTCAGTGCACTAATATTGCCACGTGTTATGTTACGACGATATTTAATTATTTATAAAGTAGTAAATTGCGTGAAATTCGAGCTCTTCTTAAAGCATGATTGTAGACGTCACGGAACAGACCTTGCAAAATTAAAAAAAAAATGGAAGATTTACGTCTGTACCACGCAAAACTTAGTTGTCAAAACTTTGATGCTAGAAATGCAAATACATTGGAATTTGTTGGTATGTATATAAATGCCTAATCTATACACATTGTTCGCATGTGAGAAAATTAAGGCAAGTTACTAAAGACTTTTCGCTCCAATGAGAGATGCGGGCTACCTAATATTGAATGGACACAATTAGAAAAAGAGTTGTAAAGTCAAACTTCCAGAATTATAAATCTGTATTTAAAATGTAATTTTGTTTTTGTTCGATGCAATTGCGTACTTTGTTTTTATTATGTTTATGGAAATAAATTTATCATAAATAAAGGTGAGAAATAAAGAAATAAATAAATAAAAGCCAAAGAGGTTGCATGGTCCTCCTGAACGTCCATGCACTCAAAACAAAAGGTAATAAGAGCTAATCGGATTGTTGTACCAAGAGACATTTACATACATATCATTTCTCATCTATTTATAAATCTAACATCTAAATCTTTTATATAAACTTTTATTTTTAGTTTGTTTTGGTCTTATATATATATANGATAGTCTAGCGTCACTCTGCTAACATGTGCTCCTCACTGGGGATCAACGACGAACAAACATACTAGATCGGCCAAATGAAAAAGCGAAGCTGATCGAATCAGCTATACCGACCGGTAAAGACAACTCAGCCCAGCATACCGAACTAGCCTTACCTAGTCAGAAGCAAAAAAAGCTCATCCGGTAAAGACAACTCGAGACATGATAGCCTAGCACAAAACATTTGATTTATTAATTATTAATTAAAAATCAAGAAACAAAACCGTGGACGTGCCGGAGTGGTTATCGGGCATGACTAGAAATCATGTGGGCTTTGCCCGCGCAGGTTCGAATCCTGCCGTCCACGATGTTTTTACATTTGTTAATTCAAGTTTATCATGTGTCAGAATTTTCTTAAGGCTTTTTAAAAACAAGCAAAACGCCCATTAAAGGCGTGTTAATTTTGGCCATATTTTTTTAATGAAAAATGCTATTTTTAATATAAACCAAGGAATTGAGCATACTTCATCCATATTTTGAGTTGATTTAAAACTCTTATTTAAAGAAAAGATGAAAAAAATTTAATATTTAAAGAAATAATACAAGTGTAAAGAGGTATGAAATTTCCAATTTTTGAGTTATTTTATGTTTAATGTTTAATTTTTGATTTGTTCAAAATTGAACTGATTAAAATGAGGTATGTTGTAGCATAATTTAGATCAATTCTACCAAAAATTCGATCCATTTGATTTTATCATATTTTAATTTTTATTTATTTGATTAACTAAATTATATAAACGACGGCTTCATGCAAACCTTCACCCATTCAGCTCTTCTTGGTCAACGTTTGGCAGAAGTTGTCTTTTGGCTTTAAACAAGTAGGTCGAATAATTATAACTATATCTAACATTTAATGAAAATCAATTTAATTATATCAATCATTAATATCTAAGCTCCTAGTCAACAGTCAGCAAAAGCTTTCTTTATTCTCCACAAATCATGTTGTGATTGTACAATATGTCTTCCACATCCTTGAGGGCAAGGTCGTAAGAAACACCTTTGATTGTAGAATTTCATCCACATCCTTTGGTCAAGATTTTGCAAGATCTTCGAAGATCAACAATCTCGAATTCTTAGCTCACAAATCATGAGTTTCGCCATCGTACTATCTTCTCGTTATTTCAATTACTTGCTCCACCTCGAGGAAAATTTCATTTTGAAGATGCTGACATTNAGCCAAAGAGGTTGCATGGTGCTCCTGAACGTCCAGCACTCAAAACAAAAGGTAATAAGAGCTAATCGGATTCTACCAAGCGACATTTACATACATATCAATTCTTATCTATTTATAAATCAAACATCTAAATCTTTTATATAAACTTTTATTGTTAATTTGTTTTGGTCTTATATATATATATATATATATATATAAGAAAATATTAGTGGAGTAAGGTCAATGTTTCTATTGATAGAGCCTTTGTTTCATTATTATAAATCTATGATTCTTCAATTAACGAATAAATAGATTTTTGTTAGTAAATGATCATAAAAGAATTCATCTAATCAAGCATGAATCTTTATGCAATTAAATTCATGATCAAGTCATCTCTAATTCTATTAACTTTATAATTGAGCTGAAGTTCTTGATGAGGTGAACTCTAGCCCAATCAAAACAATCTGCTATGTAATTATAAATACATATGTCCACTCTTCTTATAAATTATAGAAAATGGAATTACAAATCTAATAATTACATATGTAGAATAATATTATAGTTATAATAGCCATAATTGTGCTACAATAAATGTGGTTCTTTGTTATAATATCAATAGTTGAGCGCAAAAGTTGTAATTGGTTGTCACAAAGTTAATAGTTGACCATAAATGTTGTAGTCGGTGGTTGTAATAGCGGCAATTGACCATAGAGATTATAGTTTGAAGCTATAACATTAGTAGTTGGCTACAAAAGTCATAGTTGGTCGCTACAAAGACAGTAATTAGCCATAAAGTCTATGTTTGATAGTTATGATAGCGGTAGTTGATCACAAAGATCGTTGTTGAAAGTTTTAACGACTATAGTTGGCCACAAAAGTTATAGATGGTTGTTAAAAATTAAGTAGTTGGTTATAAATGTTGTAGTCGGTGGCTGCAATAGTGATAGTTTACTATAGATTGAAGTCGTCATTGGAAGACATATCGATAATAGCTAGTGATAGAGACTGTAATTTGTTGCTATAAAAACATCAGCTGGTCATGAAGGTTGCAGTCGGTGGACACAAGAACCACAGTTGACCCCAAATGTCATAATTGTAAGTTATAACATTAGTAGCTGGCCTCAATGGCTGTAGTTGGTTGCTTAAAAGACAACAATTAGTCATAAAGGCTCACGCCTATTGTATGAGGGAATTCTCATTGATTTATGATAGTTAATAGCGAAATGAGGCCATCTCCCCCTCCATCCTCTTTGTTCTCTCCACACGATCAAGTAGCTCACATATCTCTTCGCCTTGATGATCTTAGCTGATTGAGCAAGGGAGTTCTCGATCTTGTCCAGGCGATGAGTCAGTGAATTGTGGGATGCCTAATGTCCTTTCGTTGTTTCCCCACTTGCAATGAGAGGACTGCCCAAGCGAACAATCCCATTGACATCACTCCTGTTTGGTTCCTGAACAACCATCATCAGCTTCATAGTCGGATTCTTATCTTTATTCGTCGGAGGCGAGTCATCACCCAAATTTAACGGTTCAGCCGCATCAAAGGACAACGTAAAGGTAAGGGGACCTTGATTAAAAAATAAAATCAAATTAGCAAGATCGAGACTCCTCATACCAAATAGTTGATCCCGCTCAAATGATGAATCTGACACGATAACCTCACAAGTTGGAGGTAGAGTACATGCAATCTCTTTCGTCCCAAGTGACGACATAACACTAGTAGCTTCTTGCATGGTTTGTTTAGTTGGCAAGTCTTATGTCGCAAAAAAAAAAAGGTTGAACTGATGAATCAAAGGTCAGGTCGCCTAATCTTCCTCTGTTATCTGCTCGAGCGTCTCTTCGTTGATGACTGAAGAACGATTAGATGCCTCATATGATCCGACAACACAATCACTTTCTTTTCTTAACAAAGATTTTTTCTTCTTTTCATCCTCCGTGCGGTACGACCCCTTCGATCACTCGAAGACAGCAGGAAGCATTTCCTTGCTGGAGGGAGCAATGAGAAGATTCAACACTTTCTCCATGATAGCCCTTGGAAGCCTACTGATTTGGACAAGAAGAGATGCAAAACAAATATAAAATGTTAAAGAGTCTCATCACTCCTTATTCATAAAAAAAAACACACACAAAAATTAAGGAAGTTCAATTTTTGAATCATTGATTAAGAATAAAGGCTAAATACATTTTGCATTAAATTTTTATATTTATATTGCAACATCACTTTCAAAAAGTAAGAGAATCATGAAACTAAAATATGTATATAAAAATTGTGTCAACGTTGACATCGGGGTGATCTAACGGTCCAAAAGAAAGAGAGTATGACAAAAGAGGGCCCACCAATAAAAGAGCAAAAGACCAATTTATCTAATCAGATGTAGTTGTCTTAGACAGAGCAAGCAAGCCAAGGCCAACCAAGTCACGAAGGCGATTGAATATGATTCGTTTGGTTAGAAGCAAAACAAAGAGACATTCTAGCCAACCACTACAAGAATGTTGACCAAAGGTAGCAACCTATTTTCCNGATAAATAGGTTTTATTAGTAAATGATCATAGAAGAATTCATCTAATCAAGCATGAGTCTTTATGCAAATTATAGCTTAGAATTAAATTCATGATCAAGTCATCTCTAATTATATTAACTTTATAATTGAGCTGATGTTCTTTATGAGGTGAACTCTGGCCCAATCAAAATAATCTGCTATGTAATTATAAATACATATGTCCACTCTTCTTCTAAATTATAGAAAATGGAATTACAAATCTTATAATAGCCATAATTGTGCTACAATAAATGTGGTTCTTTGTTATAATATCAATAGTTGAGCGCAAAGGTTGTAGTTGGTTGTCACAAAGTTAATAGTTGACCATAAATTTTGTAGTTGATGATTGTAATAGCGGCAATTCGCCATAGAGATTATAGTTTGAAGCTATAACATTATTAGTTGGCTACAAAAGTTATAGTTGGTTGCTACAAAGACAGTAATTAGCCATAAAAGCTATGTTTGATAGTTATGATAGCGGTAGTTGATCACAAAGATTGTTGTTGAAAGTTTTAACAACTGTAGTTTGCCACAAAAGTTATGGAAGGTTGTTAAAAAATAAGTAGTTGGTTATAAATATTGCAGTCGGTGGCTGCAATAGATTGAAGTGGTCATTGGAAGACATACTGATGATAGCTAGTGATAAAGACTGTAATTTGTTGCTATAAAAACATCAGCTTGTCATGAAGGTTGTAGTCGGTGGACACAAGAACCACAGTTGACCATAAATTTCATAATTGTAAGTTATAACATTAGTAGCTGGCCTCAAAGGCCGTAGTTAGTTGCTTAAAAGACAACAATTAGTCATAAAAGCTCACGCCTATTGTATGAGGGAATTCTCATTGATTTATGATAGTTCATAGCGAAATGAGGTCATCTCCCCCTCCATCCTCTTTATTCTCTCCACACGATCAAGTAGCTCACATATCTCTTCGTCTTGATGATCTTAGCTGATTGAGCAAGGGAGTTCTCGAGCTTGTCCAGGCGATGAGTCAGTGACTTGTGGGATGCCCAACGTCCTTTAGTTGTTTCCCCACTTGCTATGAGAGGACTGCCCAAGCGAACAATCTCATTGTCCTCACTTCTGTTTGGTTCTTGAACAACCATCATTAGCTCCATAGTCGGATTCTTATCATTATTCGTCGGAGGCGAGTCATCACCCAATTTTAACGGTTCAACCGCATCAAAGGCAACATAAGGGTAAGGAAACCTTGATTAAAAAATAAAATCAAATTAGCAAGATCGAGACTCCTCATACCAAATAGTCGATCCCACTCAGATGATGAATCTGACACGACACCCTCACAAGTTGGAGGTAGAGTACTGGCAATCTCTTTCGTCCCAAGTGACGACATACACTAGTAGCTTCTTGCATGGTTTGTTTAGTTGGCAAGTCTTATGTCGCAAAAAAAAGGTTGAACCGATGAATCAATTGTCAAGTCGCTTAATCTTCCTTTGTTATCTGCTCGAGCGTCTCTTCGTTGATGACTGAGGAACGATTAGATGACCTCATATGATCTGACAACACAATCACTTTATTTTCTTGACAAAGATTTTTTCTTCTTTTCATCCTTCGTGGAAGCATTTGCTTGCTGGAGGGAACAATGAGAAGATTCAACAATTTCTCCATGATAGCCCTTGGAAGCCGACCGATGTGGACAAGAAGAGATGCAAAACAAATATAAAATGTTAAAGAGTCTCATCACTCTTTATTCATAAAAAAAAAACGCACAAAAATTAAGGAAGTTCAATTTTTGAATCATTGATTAAGAATAAAGGCTAAATATATTTTGCATTAAATTTTCATATTTATATTGCAATATCACTTTCAAAAAGTAAGAGAATCATGAAACTAAAATATGTATATAAAAATTGTGTCAACGTTGACCTCGGGGGTGATCTAACGGTCCAAAAGAAAGAAAGTATGACAAAAGAGGGCCCACCAATAAAAGAACAAAAGACCCATTTATCTAATCAGATGTAGTTGTCTTAGACAGAGCAAGCATGCCAAAGCCAACCAAGTCACGAAGGCGATTGAATATGATTCGTTTGGCTAGAAGCAAAACAAAGAGACATTCTAGCCAACCACTACAAGAATGTTGACCAAAGGTAGCAACCTATTTTCCTGTGGATCCGACCCAAGAAAAGATCCAGTTCTTCAATATCACCTCCCACCCCGCGAACGCCCTCGAGCCTCCTCATAAGGGATCAAGAATGAACAATGCAGCAAAAAGTCTTATAGACATTTCTTAGGTTCTCCTCGTGGAGGAGCAAGCTATCTTTTGGGTCACGGTGATTTACCCTCTACTCGATAGTCTAGTGTCACTCTACTAACATGTGCTCTTCACCGGGGATCAACGACTAACAAACATACTAGATCGGGCAAATGAAAAAATGAAGCTGATCGAATCAGCTATACTGATCGGTAAAGACAACTCAGCCGAGCATACCGAGCTAGCCTTACCTAGTCAGAAGCAAAAAAAGCTCGTCCGGTAAAGACAACTCGGTAAAGACTGGACGGTTTAGTACAATAAATTAATTAAAGACCAAGGAACATAACCGTGGACGTGCCGGAGTGGTTATCGGGCATGACTAGAAATCATGTGGGCTTTGCCCGCGCAGGTTCGAATCCTGCCGTCCACGAGTGTTGTAAGAATTTTTATGCCTATTTTTACATTGTTAATTCAAGTTTATCATGCGTCACAATTTTCTTAAGACTTTTTAATAAACAAGCAAAATGCCCTTTAAAGGCTTGTTAATTTTGGCCATATTTTTTTAATGCAAAATGCTATTTTTAATATAAACCAAATAATTGAGCATATTTCATCCATATTTTGAGTTGATTTAGAACTCTTACATTTAAGGAAATGATACAAGTGGAAAGAGGTATGAAATTTCTAATTTTTGAGTTATTTTAAGTTTAATGTTTAATTTTTGATTTGTTCGAAATTGAACTGATTAAAATGAGGTATGTTCTAGCATAATTTAGATCAATTCTACCAAAAATTCGATCCATTTTATTTTATCATATTTTAATTTTTATTTATTTGATTAACTAACTAATATAAACGACGGCTTCATGCATACCTTCACCCATTCAGCTCTTCTTGGTCAACGTTCGGCAAAAGTTGTCTTTTGGCTTTAAACAAGTAGGTCGAATAACTATACTTATATCTAACATTTAATGAAAATCAATTTAATTATATCAATCATTAATATCTAAACTCCTAGTCAACAGTCAGCAAAAGCTTTCTTTATTCTCCACAAATCATGTTATGATTGTACAATATGTCATCCACATCCTTGAGGGCAAGGTCGTAAGAAACACCTTTGATTGTAGAATTTAATCCACATCCTTTGGTCAAGATTGAGCAAGATCTTCCAAGATCAACAATCTCGAATTCTTAGCTCACAAATCATGAGTTTCGCCATCATACTATCTTCTTGTTATTTCAATTACTTGCTCCACCTCGAGGAAAATTTCATTTTGAAGATGCTGACATTAGAATATAAGATATGAAATATCTTCCATTATGCTATTAAAAGTTGTTAAATAATTAACAGATTAATTAGCAAGACATTAGTAGCCTTGTATTTAATAAACAATGATTAATTCTATACTCTATCTTTCCTAATTCAAGAAAAAAAGATCTGTGTATTTATCATTCATAGTGAATTATTTCAGTTTGGCTGGGGCTTGTGGTTGTTTTCCTTTTCCAAGATTTTCTACATAAAGTCGGGTGTTTCCTTCTACTTCTACAATTAATGGAGCCATGCGGGACCACCACCTCTAGCGATTCTGCAAGAGGAATAATGGGTATCCTAACTAAGCATTGGTAACAGTAAGATTTGTATGCATTTTAGAATTATCTTCTCCTCTATATAAATAGATGAGAAACAATATGTAATGCTTTGATGAAATCGAAAATCTATTCATCCATATGATCTAACCAGGTTGCTTGCTTCTGCATTCTGTTTTCTCCTATGTTGATATGGTATTAGAGCCACCATCAATTGCTTGCTTCAAATCCTTCCTGTGACACATTCTCTGCATTCTTGATTTCTCATTCTCTACTCTCCTTCCACTCAACATCAGTTTGATAACTGACAAATTCCCAATCGTCTAAAACACGAGAGATTGTTTTAAAAATGGCACAAGCAACTGGTATTCCTCCTAAGCTCAAATATCCTATGAGCAACCTCATAAACATTTCCCACATCGAATTCTCAGTTGAGAATTACCCCCTAAGAAGAGCTCAAGTCCTTAAACTCTTCTCTGCAAATGGATTTCTAGGCTACTTAGATGGTAGCAATCTTGGTCCACCCAAATTTCTTAACCTTACCAATGATAACTCCACTCTTAATCCCATCTACACTATGTGGACTCTTGTGGATTAAAACCTGACGACCACACTCTTATAATTTACCTTATATTCTGCATCTCTCCATAACATCGGAAGTGTGGAACACCATTTCAAAATGACTACAACCCACCAATAAAACCCGTTTGATTCAACTCAAAAATGAGCTCCACAACATATCTATATAAGAGCAGCCAATCCATGACTCAATGCTTATCAAAGGTTAAAAAGATTGTGGATAGAATTCTTGCGGTCGGCGATCAATTGGATAAGGAAGATATAATCCTTTATACACTTAATGGGCTGCTATCAACCTACCAATCCTTCAAGACAACAATAATAACTTAACTAGATCCTATGGACTTAGATGACTTATATTCCCTAATGTGCAGTAAAGAGGTAAATCAAGCAACTGAAGCACTTAGAATAGATCAAGCTCCGAACCCCCAATTAGCACTAGCAGTAACTAGAGGACGCAACCAAATCTCTTACTGTGGTCGAGAAGAAACTCTGAACCGTCCAACTCCCGCACACGAGGTGGACGCTCCAAATCCATTCCTCTAATAATTTGCCAAATCTGTAATAAACAAGGACATTCCATAGCAATGTGCTGACATCGATAAAATCTAGACTACTCGCCTTCAAATCAAGCTCTGCAAGCCTCTACATGGGTTCTCAACTCCGACGCAACAGCTCACCTGGCTTCCAATGCTAACCATCTCCAAACCTCTACTCCTGCTAATGGAGCTAAACATATTCTCATGGGTAATGAAAAATCAACTCCTATCCAAATCGTTGGTGATAGCATGTTTCTGACACATGAACAGAAGCTTTTACTTTCTCCCATTTGGCATACCACCTCCCTCTCCCATAATGTTTTATCCATCCTCAAATTAACAGCTGACAATAATCTCTCTATACTCTTTGATTCAACTGGTTTTCGTATAATTAACCCACAAACAAATCACGCGATTCATCACGGTAGCAGTTCGAGAGGGTTGCGCCCGATCCCTACAATGGCTCCTACTCCACCTTCAGCAACGAACCATAAAGCCCTTGTCACATCCATCAAAGAGTCCACCATATGGCACAAGGGTCTGGTTCATCCTCAGTTGGGCATATTTCAACGCATCTCCAAGTCCAACCCCTCCCTTGATATTCCAACCAAGCTATCCATATGTGAAAATTGTTACTACAACGAAAGTCATAAATTCTTATTTACTTTAGCTTCATCGCACTTATATTTACCTTTTTAGTTGATTCACTCGGATGTTTGGGGTCCATTCCCAGCTTTATCCAATCAAGGGTATCATTACTATGTTTTGTTTATTTATGATCATTCCATATTTTGTTGGGTATTTCCGATGCGACATAAATATGAGACAACTAAAATATACATAAAATTTATTAAAATGATTCAAACACAATTTAAAACATCTATATGTATATTCCGCTCAGATAGAGGAGAGAATATAGTAATATCACTCTCTAAGAATTTTCTCGCATAATAATATCATACATCCGTTTTTATGTCCAAAGCAAAGCAGTGTTGCTAAACACAAACACGGACATCTCATTGAGACCACTTGAACACTTCTTCACGATGCCTCGATTCTCTTAAGCTTCTGGGTTGACACCTTTCTTACAGTTGTATACTTAATTAATTGAATTCCCTCCAAAACTAACAACTACCTATCACCGCATGAGCGTCTTTATAATCATCCACCAAACTACTCTAATCTCAAAGTGTTCAATTGTTGTCGCTATCCTTGGCTTAAGCATACAACACCTCATAAATTATCTCCGCACTCCACTCCATGTGTCTTCCTTGGCTAATCCTTGGCATAAAAAGAGTTCAAATGCTATAATCCAATCTTCCGCATTATTACAATCTCTTGGCATGCAATCTTTCCGGAAAACCTCTTCCCATTCAAATCTCACATTCCCAAATCCTCTCCACTACCTGTGACCTCCACAAATCCTCTGCTACTCATCCCGATCATTGTTATAAACACTCCAAAAGTTCAAACAACAGTTTCTCCACTCCCAGATCCGCTTATCACACCTCATGTTCATACTTCAACACCACAACAACCACCAACACAACCTACTCCCCCACCTCCTATACAATCCATGCACTCGACACAAATCCGTGCAAAAATCGGACACCTCAAACCAATACAAAAACTTAACATGCTCCATGAATTGTAGCATAGTTATGATCCCTCTTCATATAGTCAAGCAATTAAGTTTCCACATTGGCGCAAGGCTATGACAAAAGAATTCCATGCTCTTCAATCCCAAGCCACATGGGAATTTGTTCCTCCACCACAAAACTAGGTTGTTCTTGGCTGTAGTTGAACCTACACCACAAAATATAATTCCGATTGAACGATCTCTCGCTACAAAGCATGCTTGGTTGCTCGGGATTATAAACAAGAACTTGGTTTTAATTATTATGAGACATTTAGCCCGGTTGCTAAGAGGGCAACACTATGCACCATTTTTACTCTCGCCTTCAACAACAACTGGCCTCTACTTCAACTTGTCGTGGTGAATGCATTCCTACACGGTCATCTTCAAGACATTGCCTATATGCAACAACCCATGGGCTTCAAAGATCCTCAATTTCCCGATCATGTATGCCTCCTCAAGAAAACGCTATATGTCTTGAAACAATCACCTCGTTAATGGTTTACCACTATCTCCACTTACATTAAACAACGTGGATTCCACACCAGCAAATCTGACACTTCCTTGCCAATCCACTCGACTCCTACCGAACAAATTTTTATTCTCATCTATGTTGATGACAAGATAATTACAGGCAACCGTATAGATGCCATACACTCCCTTACTCAGCAACTTATAACAAATTTTCAAATAAAAAAACTCATGGAAGTCTCCAGGTTTCTTGGAATTCAGGTAAAACGCTCTAACAACTACATGATACTACATCAATAGGAATACTTATGGAAGATCCTCCAAGATACCTCCATGTTTCATTCCAATTCAGTTTCCACCCCTCTACTAGCTAAGAGGTATTATCATCCCACCTTTGATGAATCCCTCGCTAACCCCACCAAATATAAGCAAATTACAGGTGCTCTCCAATACTTGACAGTTATTAGACTGAACATTGCGTTCGCCGCCGTTAACTTTATATGCCAACATATGCATCACCCAATTACATCACAATCAACTTCTCAAACGTCTCCTACTTTATTTAAAAGGTACAATGGACTATGGTATCCCCATTTACTCATCCTTCAAACCTGCTCCGATGCCGATTGGACCAGTAACTCATCTGACAAGCAGTCCTTTATGGGTTTTTGTACCTTTTTGGGCAATACTCCTATCTCATGGACTATTTAGAAACANTGAAGATCCTCCAAGATACCTCCATGTTTCATTCCAATTCAGTTTCCACCCCTCTACTAGCTAAGAGGTATTATCATCCCACCTTTGATGAATCCCTCGCTAACCCCACCAAATATAGGCAAATTACAGGTGCTCTCCAATACTTGACAGTTATTAGACTGAACATTGCGTTCGCCGTTAACTTTATATGCCAACATATGCATCACCCAACGTTACATCACAATCAACTTCTCAAACGTCTCCTACGTTATTTAAAAGGTACAATGGACTCTGGTATCCCCATTTACTCATCCTTCAAACCTGCTCCGATGCCGATTGGACCAGTAACTCATTTGACAAGCAGTCCTTTATGGGTTTTTGTACCTTTTTGGGCAATACTCCTATCTCATGGACTATTTAGAAACAAACAACAAGTTGCCCGCTCGTCAACCGAAGTTGAATATAAGGCACAAGCAACCGATACATCACTTAGGTTTGGCAAGTAAGAATTTTATTTTTAAATTAAATCAGAATTTGTAGCTCATTCAGTCAGCTGGAGTTCTACTCATGTTGTCGTGTTGAGTCATAACGAATTAATATCGACATAACTATGTAAAACTTCTAGGACTTGACCCCCATCTAATTTCAAATATGTCGACTATAAAATTTTCTTGTGGTAATATAAATATATTAAAAGTTTCAAACGGGTTACATATGCTGGTCTTGCCANCGTGGTAATATAAATATATTAAAAGTTTCAAACGGGTTACATATGCTGGACTTGCCAAGCAATGCATCTAAATTCTCTTAATCTTGCTCCCAAAGCCCTCTGAGACTTGCTCTATCACATAAAACACTAAAACCTTAATGCTCTTATCAGTCACAATATCTATTTTTTTTGCAATATGCATGTTTTATGATTCAAATAATCAAGCAGAAAGCAATCTAATAAGCCAAATAAGATAAGAATCATAACATAAAATCCTTTTTAAGTACGAGTTGGAAGTTAAGAGCTGGATAAGAAGAGAGTGTAATTAGTATAATTTCTTCATATCATTCTATTTGGGGAGAGGAGAATGGAAGGAGAGCGAAGAAACAACACGAAAGGCCTATTTGTGGCACAATTAAGGGTGGCAACTGCTAAGTTTTGGACCATAAGTTTTGTCCTTTGGACAAAAATATGAATATAAATTTAGTTGCAAGTAGTTCTAGTATTAAATTCAACCAACTAAATTACAGTGAACTAACAGAACTCACGGTACAATGTATGCAAAGAGATCAAACATACAAAACATTAGAGCACACAACTAAAATTATATCAATACACATGATTTATATATTTAGTGATTAAAATTATTAAATTTGCACTAATACGAGTAGGGTTGTAAACGAATTGAGCCGCACTGAGCAAGAGCTTGTTGGAGCATGAGTATGTTCGTCAAAACCTTTCTGAGTTTAAGCTTGATCCAAATATTTATAATAATGTTCAACCTCGGTTCATTTAAGAGAAAAAAATATATCTATTTGAACTCAATTTGAGCTCGGATTACTCGGCTTATTTGTTAATCAAATAAGATTTATTAAGCCTACTAACAAGCAATGCTATTGAACAAATTATTAATTAACTAAACAAACTTTATAGGGCATATTAAGGAGTGGTCCATTGAGCTTTAATAAAAAAGACTTCCATTGAATGAACCGCTAAATAAATAAGAATTTTAATGAGGATAACAAGTCTCTTGAATAATCAAATTAAACAAATTTGTAATCGAATCTCATATATTATCAAACCTTAATCAATTTTCTTAATGTGCTTGTTTAAGAACTTCAAATGAAAAATTCACGGTAATAAACAAAATGAACACCAAACAATTCGAGCCTTTTCATTTATTACTCACATATTCAAAAAACTGGTCAAGCTTTTTTAATTTTCAATTAAACGTTCATAAATGAGCTATAATAGAGTCCAACCACTAGTAGCTTATCAAGTATATTGATTCATTCGCAGCACTTGCCGTGAAAATGATTTCATAAATGACAAGACAAATATCTAAGCTAGCAGTTATGCTTTAACACATTAAAAGAAAAAATTAGTTAAATTAGCAATCTGCTTCCCTCAAGACATTCCCAAAATATATGACCCCCAATATAATTTCATAATAATTTGCATATTCCATAGTATTTTTGGATTGGGAGGCTCAGTCCTCGAAACCCACAAGGAAACAATGTCCCCAGTCGTTGCAACCCCACTTCAAGCAAATAATGGAAAAAGTTCAGTGAAGAATGAGCCTTTGGTAGGATTCACACACTACAAACGCTCAATCTGTTACCATGTAACAGGTTTTTTAGAAGAAAATAAGGCCTTGAGTTGGGCTCCATGCACTCACTAGCAGATTGCTGTGCAGATCAAAAACTTGAGCCAATGGATACATGCCAACCACCACTAGGTCCCTGTTCAACAATGCAATCCCACAAAATCATTTCCCATGGATAAATAATCCCAATTTTCAAATAATTTTCTTTGTCTGTAAACAAAAGCACTCCATCTCCATGCATTCCGTTTCCATTGAATATATGATTGCTATGAATAATAGCAGTCAAACATTTTAAAAGTAGTTCATGTCATACTAAAAAGATGCAAAAAGACTTAGGCTTGAATTAAGAACAAATATTGCACATAAACAATCGGTTTGCATCATTCGCAAGCCGAAAAAACTATGCTTATTCATGAAAAAGTTTCATTGGATTCGGATTCAATAAAACCAGAACAATATGAGGTATACTATGTTTTCTATTAAAGATGAATGAAATGGTGAAGCTTAACAAAATATTGTTACTTCCGGAAGAATTCATAATTCTGACTACAATTGGTAATTTAGAGTTCCTTTAAATACACACAAACCAGAGATAGAAACATGTAACGAAATCCAGTGAGAAATAGCGCAATTAAATGCTCCAAAAATTTCGATTTCCTCCATCTCCTCTATCCTGAATAACCAAACGAGTAAGGGAAAAAGAAGACCCCCGGAAAAAAAAAATACAATTTTTCGCAGACCTCTTCACCGACGTAGCAATCGCTAGATCAGAACCCTCTGGGACCCGACACGGCCTTCTGCTCCGGTAAACCCTTGGCAGCTCCATCCGCCATCAGGAGGCAATAATCGGAGACCATTCGGAACCNGAGAAATAGCGCAATTAAATGCTCCAAAAATTTCGATTTCCTCCATCTCTTCTATCCTGAATAACCAAACGAGTAAGGGAAAAAGAAGACCCCCGGAAAAAAAATACACAATTTTTCGCAGACCTCTTCACCGACGTAGCAATCCCTAGATCAGAACCCTCTGGGACCCGACACGACCTTCTGCTCCGGTAAACCCTTGGCAGCTCCATCCGCCATCAGGAGGCAATAATCGGAGACCATTCGGAACCTGGGCACGCCGCGGATATCGACCTTGGTGCCATCCTTAAGAGTAATGATAATGTCCCCCCACTCGCCGATTAATCTCGGCACGACCTGCACGTCCTTGATTGCTGAGTAGGGGAAGTCACTTCGATCTTGACCTGTGAAACCGGAGATGACAGTGACCCGCCGATTAGTAAAGCGATAGCGGNCAATGTCCCCCCACTCGCCGATTAATCTCGGCACGACCTGCACGTCCTTGATTGCCGAGTATGGGAAGTCACTTCGATCTTGACCTGTGAAACCGGAGATGACAGTGACCCGCCGATTAGTAAAGCGATAGCGGAGGAAGAAAGCGCGTGAAACGGCGGCGATGGTGAGGGGAAGCCAGAGGAGGGTGAAGCCTAATAGAAGGTTAGTGACGAGGTCACCGTAGTGAGCGCCGCCATCGAAGAAGATGCGCTCTTCTTTCTCCATCGACGAGGAGGTTGAGGAGGAGGTGGAGGTTTTGGAGGAAACGAAGAGCTTGGAGGGNGAAGCCAGAGAAGGGTGAAGCCTAATAGAAGGTTAGTGACGAGGTCACCGTAGTGAGCGCCGCCGTCGAAGAAGATGCACTCTTCTTTCTCCATCGACGAGGAGGTTGAGGAGGAGGTGGAGGTTTTGGAGGAAACGAAGAGCTTGGAGGGGGGTTTGGATAAAGGTGGAATCTTTGAGATGGGCTTTGAAGGAAAAGAGGATGGTGAAGGCCTAGGTGAGGCTGCTATGGCGGGGGAGGCGGAAGGAGAGAGGACGGCGACGGCGGCCATCGGAGACTGGCGGTCTTATCTGTTTGCCGTTGGGTGGTTGGGATTTGAGAGGGAGGAACAATGATTCGTCATCCGCTTGGCTGGTTGATCGGTGGAGGATTTGTTATGAAGTCTACAACACTGACTATCGCTGCTGTGGAACAAGAGCGAGACACGTGTCTTTATTATTTCCATGTTCTAATAATTGAAGCAATTTGGGGATTTTTTTTCCTAGCGGTAGTTTCAAATTCTCTGCTGAACAAATAATAATATTATACCTTGTTTTAATAATAATATAACTAAACCTGATTTCTTGACTTCAAACATTTTCTAGAATTTTTAATAGCATAAATGCGTATAATACTCATATGTATTCTAAATGCATTAGAAAGTATTTAAATTTCTACATATTTATTTATTAATTATAACAATATATTTATGGTATCATTTTTTTTATTAATTGAAAATAAAATGAATCTATTCAATATATTCTCTTAAGGATGGCTTCTATATTCATATTTTAAAAAAAATGAACCATTTATATTCATATATTATTTCTTATATCTTTAATAAATAAAAAAACTAAATATAGGACACTTTAGTGTGATGGTGCCGTGGAATCTTTTCAGTCTATGATGATAAAAATATAGGTAGACCTACATAGAATAGAAGATAAAATTCTCTTTAAATTGGAGGTTCAAATTCGACCTGGATGCTAATCGGGTTGAAAACTAAGAGCCTAACATGACTTGAACCCAAGCTTAACTCGCTAATCTGAACTCGACTGGAACTTTTGTGTTTATTCGTGTCATGTATAGGTTTTCGGGTTCAACTCTAACCCTACCCGAATAATAAACAAGTTAAATTTTCTAACACAAACCCGACACAAAAAATATTTATGTTGTATTGAAGTACATATGCATTTTAATTTTTAGAATCTTTGATATAAAATGAAACAAANATTCTACATATTTATTTATTAATTATAACAATATATTTATGGTATCATTTTTTTATTAATTGAAAATAAAATGAATCTATTCAATATATTCTCTTAAGGATGGCTTCTATATTCATATTTTAAAAAAAATGAACCATTTATATTCATATATTATTTCTTATATCTTTAATAAATAAAAAAACTAAATATAGGACACTTTAGTGTGATGGTGCTGTGGAATCTTTTCGGTCTATGATGATAAAAATATGGGTAGACCTACATAGAATAGAAGATAAAATTCTCTTTAAACTGGAGTTTCAAATCCGACCTGGATGCTAATCGGGTTGAAAACTAAGAGCCTAACATGACTTGAACCCAAGCTTAACTCGCTAACGTGAACTCGACCAAAACTTTTGTGTTTATTCGTGCCATGTATGGGTTTTAGGGTTCAACCCTAACCCTAACCGAATGATAAACAAGTTAAATTCTCTGACCCAAACCCGACACGAAAAATATTTATGTTGTATTGAAGTACATATGCATTTTAATTTTTAGAATCTTTGATATAAAATGAAACAAATTCAATTATTTTCTCTAAATATTTTGAATACTTCAAACAAGTCATTTTATCAAACAATTTCATGAAATAAATAAATAAATAAATTTTCTACTTTGAATGAGTCTCAAATTGATAAAATGAAAGTATATATGTGTTATAGTTCGTCATGTATAGTTACTTTGCTGTTTTCTTGAAAGTATATATGTGTCTAAACTGAAACAGAAATATAAGAAACTTTNAAATAAATTTTCTACTTTGAATGAATTTCAAATTGATAAAATGAAAGTATATATGTGTTATAGTTGGTTATGTATAGTTACTTTGCTGTTTTCTTGAAAGTATATATGTGTCTAAACTGAAACAGAAATATAAGAAACTTTTCTTCCAGTGTTATATTCACTTTTATATTATGACATCAGAGAGTAAGATATTTGTTGAAATCTCCTTTGAGATAGAATTCAAGATCCAAGTCATTATAATATTGTTGCTTTGAATGCAAGCAAAAAGAATGTTTGAATCTATACAATTAAGTTTTGAGCTTTTTTCGTCTATGAATGCAAGGCAGCTCTTCACTGACAATGTAATTATCATTTCATTGCACCGGGAAGCATGATTGTCACCATTTAGTTGACAAAATAAGAAGCAGCCTTGGATTATCAAGATAATGGATGAAAAATGGNCTGTTATATTCACTTTTATATTATGACATCAGAGAGTAAGATATTCGTTGAAATCTCCTTTGAGATAGAATTCAAAATCCAAGTCATTATAATATTGTTGCTTTGAATGCAAACAAAAAGACTATTTGAATCTATACAATTAAGTTCTGAGCTTTTTTTCGTCTATGAATCCAAGGCAGTTATTCACTGACAATGTAATTATCATTTCATTGCACCGGGAGGCATGATTGTCACCATTTAGTTGACAAAATAAGAAGCAGCCTTGGATTATCAAGATAATGGATGAAAAATGGATTGAGTTGCAGATCTGCCTTGCTGGGAAGAAAGTGACAAACTAGACTGTACAAAATCCATAGATTTTCTCCATGACATTAAAAATAAATAAATTTTTAAGTCAAGGGATGTTAGTTTTTTATGAATCCATATTTCCCTTTCATTCTATAAACAANGTGTAAAAAATCCATAGATTTTCTCCATGACATTAAAAATAAATAAATTTTTAAGTAAAGGGATGGTAGTTTTTTATGAATCCATATTTCCCTTTCATTCTATAAACAATGGTAATCAGAAAATTGAATCGTTTCCTGATTTAGTCCAGCCGCATTCATCTATTGTTTTTCCTTGTCCCATTTCAGCTTCTTCAATGTCCTAAAAAATTTCACATGCTCCACCAATTCGAACGTCTTCATAAGTTGTCGGGTTACCAAAGCCTATTCTTATCAACAAGATTATCATTTCAGCCTTATGCAATCTCATACTAAAATTTCAGACTCAAAAGCATTATTTCCCTTATCACAGGGCATCTCTTATATTTTCCTNTACGTCCTCAAAAATTTCACATGCTCCACCAATTCGAACGCCTTCATAAGTTGTCGGGTTACCAAAGCCTATTCTTATCAACAAGATTATCATTTCAGCCTTAAGCAATCTCATACTAAAATTTCAGACTCAAAAGCATTATTTCCCTTATCACAGGGCATCTCTTATATTTTCCTTTTTTTCCACTCATAAAGCTTTTATAATAGCTATTTCTTCTCAAATGGAACGTAAATTTTATCATCAAGCTCTAAAATTTCAACACTAGTTGTTGCGAAAAACAACGGCAATAAAGCGAAAAACCATATCAAGAAAAATTCACAAAAATAGAAAAATACAGCGGAAACACACAGATTTATGTGGTTTGACAAACTGTCTACATTCACTGAACTGTAGAGGATTTTATTAGCTTGAGGAATTATATCAGTCGATCACCTCGAAGATTACAATAAATCACTCTTTCTCTCTCCTCTCCTCCTCTCCTTCTCTCTCTCTCTCTCTCACTCACTCTCTCTCTCTCTACGCGAGAGCTTCAAACCAAAGCACATCAAAAAATGAAACAAGAAAACTACCAATGCCGAAGAAGGATAACAAGGAGAGCTAGTATGTCTATTTATTAATTTCATCATGTCATTAGACTAATTAAGGAATTAATCAAATAATTAATGAAACTCATTAATTATTTTCTTTTCTCTTCCGTAGAAAATTATAGAAAAAATTAAGAACAATTACTTTAGCTATTAATTTCGAGTATGAAATTTAATTTGTTGTCAAATATAAGAAAATGTCAATTTGAACAATAGACTGGTTTCCAAATTCATCACAAATCTTTCATTTGGAGAATAGTACACTAGCCGCATCAACTATTAGCTGCGTCGCTTTTTCTTCAAACGTGATTCCTCCACCTCTGCAACTCAAAGCCCTGGTCTTCATGCCAGAAGACCAGCTGAAGTTGAACACAACTTCAGTTTCTTAAGAGTAACACCCTTAGTTGACATATCTTCGTCAACATACCTCAGTTCATCCAAGCTCTTTCCTGGGTTACTCTTGTTTCTGCTTACAACTCTTACTGCATGGACAATATCTTTCCTTTGCTGAAAGCCCATTTCAACAAGTCTAGTCTTGTACCTCTTACTGTCATCAAGCGCAGTCTTCACAAGGTATAGACACTTGTTGTGCAATGCCTTCTTCCATGGTGGAAATTCTGTCAGCTCCCAAGTCTGATTCCCTGATAGAGAATTCATCTTTTCTGATCGCTTTCTCGGTAACGAAAGATGAAGTTTCTTCCCATAGAGGCAGTCTTCTAACTGCATCTTCCAACAACCAGAATGTGTGTCATTAAATTTCTCGATCCCCGATGCCATCACATCATCTCTGACCATCGCTTTCCCTCATATCTGAACCTGAGCTCTGATACCAATTATTGTGAAAAACGATGGCAATAAAGCGAAAAATTAGATTGAGAAAAATTCACAAACAGAAAAGCACAGCGAAAATACATAGATTTACGTTGTTCAGCAAATTGCATACGTCTGCAGAGCTGCAGAGGATTTTATTAGCTTGATGAATTACACATGTCGATCACCTCGACGATTACAAGAAAACACACTTTCTCTCTACCTGAGAGCTTCAAACCGAAGCACACCAGAAGAAGAACCTGGAAAACTACCAATGCCGAAGAAGGATAACAAAGGGAACTAACATGCCTATTTATTAATTTCATCGTACCATCAGACCCATTAAGGAATTAATCAAACAATTAATGAAGCCCATTAATTATTTCATTTTCTCTTCTACAACATATCATAGAAGAAATTATGGACAATTAATTTCGAGTATCAAATCTAATTTGAGTCTAAACATGAGAAAATGTCAATTTGAACAGTGAACCGATTTTCATATTCGCAACACTATCATCAAGCTATGTAGCTTGAACTTGAAGCCGTGGAATTTAATGAAACATGGAGGGTTAATAATCTACCACCTCGAAAGCATTCTATTGATTGTAAGTGAATTTATAAGATTAAATATAGATTTGATGGATCTTGTGAGTGTTATAAATTCAATTAATTACAAAAATGGTTTAATTAATTAAAAGGTACTGATTTCATATATAAATTTTCACCTTTTGTTAAACTTGTTTCTATGAAAGTTATGTTAGATTAGTCTACAGGTAAAAAATGATATTTAACTCATTTGGATGTTATTAATGCACTTTTAAATAAAGATTTAATTGAAAAATTATAAATAGATCTTACCCTAGGCTATGTCCTAAAGAAAAAAAAATCTTAAATATAAAAGAAAATTATTATGTAAATTGCATAAATTCATTTATAGCTTGAAACAGGCTTCACAATAATAGTATTGCAAATTTTCTAATGCCTAGATAAAGTTTGCTCTTGTTTAATCAAAATCTAACTATTCTTTATTTACAAAAGGATTCATAACATCGATCCGTCGTTGTCTTGATTGTATATGTTGATGATATAGTTATCAGAAGTTTGTCATTTAATCTCACTGAATAACTGAAATCATATCTACACACACAATTCAAGTTTGAAGACCTTGGAAGCTTAAAATGTTTCCTTTGTATTGGGGTTACTCGTCCATTTTATGGAATTACTTTGTGACAGGGTCAATATGCAATACAACCTCTTAAAGATACTAGTATTTTAGCCTCTAAATTAGCTTCTATTCCAGTGAATCAGAGAAATCATCTTAATGCCACTACTGATGAAGTTACTTCAGATGCCTCTCAATACATATGACTCGTAAGTCATTTATTTTATCTCACATTATCCATACCATAGATTATATTTATGTTTCATAAACTCAACCAACATTTGGCTGCACCACAAATATCTCACATGCAAGCAACTCATTCTTTACGTGAAATCTAAACACGAACAAGGCTTATTCTTTAATTCTGATTGATCATTTCAGCTTATGCTTTCTCTAATGTCGATTGGGCTATATGTGTAGATTCGAGAAGGTCTACAGCTAAATTTTGTACATTCAATAGTGAATCATTAATATCTCGAAAAGCAATAAAGAAAATCTACAATCTCTCATTCTTTTGATGAAGTAAAGCACCGTGTCATCACAACAACCATAGGTGAAGTGATTAGGATACACTAATTAATACAATACTTTCGTATTTTAATTTCTACTTCAACATTTTTATTCTATGATAACAAAGCAACAACGCACATTTCTTCATATCCTACTTTCCATGAATGAACAAAACACATAGGAAATAGATTGTCATTTTATTCATATTAAAGTTACTACTGGGGCATTTGTCAAGCTTATGCGTGTTCGGCCTCAACACCAGTTGGTAAATATTTTTACCAAAGTCTTACAAGATGATTTTTTGTTCTTATTAACGTCCAAAAAGATCATTTAAGATATTTATTGTGCAGTTTAAGGGAGAGTGTTAGATACTATTTACTGTTAGTTGATAGTTTAATATTTATGTTATAGTTTGTTACACCTAAGTTACTTTTCTATTTTCAAGTTGTATATATATATATATATATATATATANAATTGATTTTGAGGTGGAAGACAACACATAAATCTTGAGAAAATAATAAATTATTTTTTCAACTATACTTATTTAAAAAAAAAATTAAATTTTATAAGAACTAAAATTTGATTATAATAGTTTATGGTGTGTGTGTGTGTGTGTGTTTGTGTATTCTATTTCATCAAAAAAATGTATTAGCTGAAAAAAGGCGAATCTTGAGCTGGATTAGACCGGTGGAGCTTGATGAGTAACACATGGCTTCTTCCTCTTCTTCCTGTTATAAATAAATATTTCAATATTTGAATATGCCCTATACCTAACTACTCAACCATGATAATTAAACCAAAAGCATGTGCTATTTTGGTTTAATTAACTCCAAAGCAATCTCCATCTCCGATACGTTACAGATATTAATTACGCAATAATAAGCTGACTTTATACTCTTAACCATGTGATGAAGATCCCTAATTAGTATTTTAAAAATGCCGCAAAATTGTCCCCACTCCCCGTAATTAAATAATTTGGCCCATAGCATCATTTGTTTGTTTTGCAGAGGTCGTCGTCGCATAGTGTCAGGTTGTCAATACTGTTTTGTGCTTGCAATCTTGCAGGATGGTCCCCTCCCCTCCTTTACGTTAATCTCTTAACCTGCTTTGCAGCCAAATTAATTTTTTACAAAAAGTAGATTCGAGAGTTACATCATCTTGGCCGTGGGGGTTCAATTGAAATTTTGATCTTATGATTCTATTATTTAGATAATTATAATAATTTGCTTATGGTCATTTAAGCATAACAGTGATTATTTGAACATAAATGGAGATCCCAGCTTGTATTAATTAACTATGGAAGTTTTATTTACATCATCACATGAGCTTCTCTTTCTATCTCTATTTGCACTCACTTTGCTGTACAATATCGTTCAGTCAATAAAATAATGTGAGAGAAAAAGGACAAGTTAGACTTCTGCCCTCAGTTGACAGTCATTGTAAAAAGATTGGTCCCCGTAAGAAAATTTTTTAAAAAAAAAGTTGGGTATTAGACAAAAGAATTGATTGTCAATATTACATAAATTTATGTACGTAAAGCACACNTAATTGAAATTTTGATCTTATGATTCTATTATTTAGATAACTATAATAATTTGCTTATGGTAATTTAAACATAACAGTGATAATTTGAACATAAATGGTGATCCCAGCTTGTATTAATTAACTATGGAAGTTTTATTTACATCATCACATGAGCTTGTCTTCTATCTCTATTTGCACTCACTTCGCTGTACAATATCCTTCAGGCAATAAAATAATGTGAGAGAAAAAGGACAAGTTAGACTTCTGCCCTCAGTTGACAGTCATTGTAAAAAGATTGGTCCCCGTAAGAAAAATTTAAAAAAAAGTTGGGTATTAGACAAAAGAATTGATTGTCAATATTACATAAATTTATGTACGTAAAGCACACAGAAAAGATAGTGCATAATAAAGAAAACAGATCAGTAAAAAAGGGAGCTAACAGTAATAAACAATATAACAACTCCTCTATTTTCTATAATAATCTTCATATTTATAGAAGAATAGATATAATGTAGAGAAATTATATTTATGTCTCTATTTAATAGGAGTTGTATAGTATATTCTAGATATTTTACAAATATCAGTTTATTACTTGACTACTCTCTAACTGGGTCAACTAAGCTTATTTGGTCTCGACTCGGTAAGGTTGGTCTGGTCAGCTAAGTTGAAGCTGCTACTCAGCTAATCTCAATTGGATTTGGGTTGACATGACTGATTGATTGTCTAAGCTTTGCCAATCAGTTGATTTAATATTGTTGTTGACCCTCAATCTATAGATAGGTAGCTCCTATCAGTGGAGCAATACTAGATTACAGAGCAAATAGTGAGTTACCATAAACCAATAGGTAGTTCGCTTCTCAAAGAGGGGATCATGTAGGTTAACAATGAGACTAAGTTGTATTGTCAATTCTTGATCCCTAATGATGACCTCAGAAGTATCTATGAGTTGATTGTCGAAATTAAGAATTTGAGTCTTTTCTCGAGTTGAATCTGTCGGAAGGTATGTTGATGCATTTGGTCTGTTTTTCTTATAGTGGTTAGATCGAATGTTTATCTTTTTTTGCTTTAGTCCGATTAATTTAGATTTAGATCATCCGGTCATTCTTTTTTATCCTTCTCCTAGCTCAGTAGGCATTCGACTTTGACTCGGACAGCTAAATTCGATCAAATAAGTAGGATTCCTAGTCTTTTATCGGTGTGTCTTTCTTTGTCGTACTTTCTTTCTTTTGGACTGTTAAATCACCTCAAGATCATGCTGGCATGTGTTTGATGTACAAAAGCATATTTTTTTATATGTTTAAATCACAAAATTGTTATGAATTTTAAAAAAAATCCTGTATAATCAAATTTAGTATTTATGTGGAAGTTATATGAAACTATATATTTACTTAAAAAATTGTTCTCTCCTAAATTTATTGTTAGTGGAATTCTTATTTATCATTATAGACATTTTTTTAATTATTGAAAAAAGTTGATCAAATTAAACTTTATAATGTTTAAATAAAGTGTATTTAATTAACTCTCCATTTTGAGAATGCAGTAGATGATAATAATAATAATAATAATAATAATAATAATAATAATAGCCACAAGCCGAAATGCCAACACTGTCGATTTTATGAATAGTGCATCGATCGTTTATATTACATGCATGCAGCTCTATGATTGCGGTATGTTGTATCTGTTGACTATCATTAGCTCAAAAAAAGCCTCTTGGCGATTATTGCTCTCCAAAGATTGAATGATTAACTAAAACTACTTAACTCATCAATTTTGTAGGCTATTATCTTTAATGTATTTTATATGCCATTAATGAATTTTGTCATTTAACATGAATCTCAAGGTGTTTGGCACGAATCTTAGAATATTTTATAGCAAGAAACATTCAAACACAAATTAAAAATTATTCAGGACTCAAATTTCAACAAATTTACAGTTAAATTGGTCGGCTCAATAAGACAAATCAAAAATACCAAAATTGATTCAAACTGAGCCAAATCAAACCCTCATCAAGTCATTAAACCGCTTTTGGAAGCTTTAGGTGTGTAATTTGGGAGTCAAATGGATTCTAAATCAAGTCTGAATCAAGCCATTAATCAAAATTTACAGAGGATGTCACTTTTATAATCTTTAAATAGAGCCCTACTCAATTTGTGAAGGGGGATCTAGATGGAGTCCTGGTCTTGGAGAAAGANCGAAGCTGCTACTCAGCTAATCTCAATTAGATTTGGGTTGACACGACTGATTGATTGTCTAAGCTTTGCCAATCAATTGATTTAATATTGTTGTTGACCCTCAATCTATAGATAGGTAGCTCCTATCAGTAGAGCAAGACTAGACTATTGAGTAAATAGTGAGTTACCATAAACCAATAGGTAGTTCGCTCCTCAAAGAGGGGATCATGTAGGTTAACAATGACATTATGTTGTATTGTCAATTCTTGATCCCTGATGATGAACCTCAAAAGTGTCTATGGGTTGATTGTCGATATTAAGAATTTGAATCTTTTCTCGAGTTGAATTTGTCGGAAGGTATGTTGATGCATTCGGTCGGTTTTTCATGTAGTGGTGAGATCGAATGTTTTTCTTTTTTGCTTTAGTCCGATTAATTTAGATTTAGATCATCCGGTCATTCTTTTTTATCCTTCTCCTAGCTCAGTAGGCATTCGACTTTGACTCGGACAACTAAATTCGATCAAATAAGTAGGACTCCTAGTCTTCTATCGGTGGGTCTTTCTTTGTCATACTTTCGTTCTTCTGGAATGTTAAATCATCTCAAGATCATGTTGGCATTGTTCGATGTACAAAAGCTTATTTTTTTATATGTTTAAATCACAAAATTGTTATGAATTTCAAAAAAAAAATCCTGTATAATCAAATTTAGTATTTATGTGGAAGTTATATGAAACTATATATTTACTTAAAAATTTGTTCTCTCCTAAATTTATTGTTGGTGGAATTCTTATTTATCGTTATAGACTTTTTTTTTAATTATTGAAAAATGTTGATCAAATTAATCTTTATAATGTTTAAATAAAGTGTATTTAATTAACTCTCCATTTTGAAAATGCAGTAGATGATAATAATAATAATAATAATAATAATAATAATAATAATAATAATAATAATAATAATAATGAATATAGAACAAATTTGATAGCCACAAGCCGAAATGCCAACACTGTTGATTTTATGAATAGATCGTTTATATTACATGCATGCAGCTCTATGATTGCGGTATTTTGTATCTGTTGACTATCATTAGCTCAAAGAAAGCCTCTTGGCGATTATTGCTCTCCAAATATTGAATGATTAAATAAAACTACTTAACTCATCAATTTTGTCATTAATGAATTTGTCATTTAACATGAATCTTGAGGTGTTTGGCACAAATCTTAGAATATTTTATAGCAAGAAACATTCAAACACAAATTAAAAATAATTCAGGACTCAAATTTCAACAAATTTATAGTCAAATTGGTCGGCTCAATAAGACAAATCAAATAATACCAAAATTGATTCAATCTGAGCCAAATCAAACCCTCATAAATTCATTAAACCACTTTTTGAAGCTTTGGGTGTGTAATTGGAAGGTCAAATGGATTCAAAATCAAGCCTGAATCAAGTCATTAATCAAAATTTACAGAGGATGTCACTCCTATAATCTTTAAATAGAGCCCTACTCAATTTGTGAAGGGGGATCTAGATGGAGTCCTGGTCTTGGAGAAAGAAGAGGAGGAGTTGAATTCGAGAGCCATTCGGGATTGGAAGACCTTGTGACCACTCCCATGACACCCGACTTCCGTCAAACATCGTTTGTTGGTCTCCTTCAACCACTATTAGTCGCCATTGGTGGACCTTGTGGAGTAACAACGTACTTTGCCACAAAATCCTATGCGGGAGTGACGACGCATGTCGCAGTAGTCCAACGTCGTATAGATTAATGACATGCTTTACCTAAACAAAGCCCATTTGTAGAGCATCGCAGTATTGTGCAATGACGTAGCCACAAGACACTATAACTCTCACTAGCAAATGTTCCCAACTATTATATAGCAAACCCTTCTGTGTACGGATGGTGTACATAAAGGAACTTTGTAACTCTTTCACATCAATGGGACATAGTCTATAATTTTTTTTAAGCTTGTAGTGCATCATTCTAACTGTCTAGACCCCATATTTTTATCCCTTTCAGGGTTTTCGCATAAAAGCCTCTGTCTCTATCCGCTATTCGTATTATCTATGTGTATTCTGGATTTTCATACAATGCTAATATGCTAAATGATCACTTTGCCATCTTGGATCTTCNCTCAACCTCCCTCAATCTGGGCTGACCAAGGAGAAACTTTAGCTTGCATTTGAGCCATTATATGAGTTTGATTATCAACTAGTTAGGGTCTAGTTAGGGTCTAGTTAGGGTCAAGGGAACGATAGGTCTTTCTATCATAATGAGAAAAAATTTTTGATAGGTGACTCACTCCTTTCAATTAATCATTGTAAAATCAAAATCAACATATAATGTCATATTTGGAAGACCATTCCAATCCATCTTCAACATTTTCACTTAGATGCCACACCCAAGCTAATGTTCTCAATCACATTCGAGATTGGTGTTGTGTGGGAGGAGTAATGAATAAGAAAATCATATTACCTCAGACAAGCATAGCTATGTTCATCAATGACACTTATGCTCAAAAAATTTGTTCTTCGAGATGAAAACATATCCCAATGAACTTCTCTTGTGGAAGGCCCAATCCTTGTTCCACTCTTAAGTGAACATTCCTCGCGAATGGTGTAACTCAATTTCCTACTCTCTAATCAGCAAATATCATAAAATGTAGATCTTCTCTAAAGAAACCAAGACGTCTTTGCTTGGATCCCAATGGATATGATTGGAGTTGACCTAGAGTAATCATGAATTCCTTAAAGGTGAACCTAAGAATTATGCCAGTAATCCAGAAGAAACAAAATTGTGCAGTCGGTCTGCAAGCAGTCAAACAAGAAACCAATAAGTCTCTGAAAGCGAGATTCATATGAGAAGTACACCGCCCTCATGTTGTTGGATAATGCCTTAATATAAAAGAAAGCTAGCAGTGCTTGAAAGATGTGTGTTGACTACATTGACCTTAATAGGGCCTACCCGAAAGATAGTTTTCCCTTCTATTGTATAGATCAGCTTATTAATGTCGTGTTAGGGCATAAAATGCTTAGATTATTCTTGGTGCAAGCTCATGGTAAAATTAAATAAATATGGATCTGAAGGACAAGGAGGCCACCTCATTCCAAATAGATAAAGGCTTGTACTAATACCAAATCATGCTATTTGGATTACAAAATATAGGCACAACCTACCAATGCCTCTTAAAAAAGTTGTTCAAAGATCTCATCGAGCATTCTATGTAGGTGCATGTCGACGACATGCTTTTATAAAGCCTAGAAGTGTCCCAAATTATCTCTCATATGAAGGAATGCTTTTGAATCATTCATTGTTACGACATGCGCCCTAACTCATCCCAGTGCACTTTGAGGTCACAGTAGCAAAATTCATAAAGTTCATGGTCTCTCATTATGGAATCAAAGAAAATCCTAAGAAGATCAAAGCACTCTAGAATATGGTGCCCCAAGGAATGTCAAGAAAGTGCAACACTTCAATGGATATATAGCTGCCCTGTCCAGTTTCTTGGCTCTCTATGATGATAGGTACTGACAGTTATTCAAGATACCGCGAGGCTCTCAAAGCACTGACATCCAGTTGACCGATGAATATCAATCCACTTTTGAGCAACTCAAGACATAGATAGCCTCATCGCCCCTTCTTGTAAAACATTTCCAAGGAGACACATTGTATATATACCTCGATATTTCACCTAAAGTGTAGAAGATTGTTCATTATTCAATTTTGAGCAAGATGGGCTGGCTCAAAATTGGCTAAAAAAATTCAATCCAATTTTTTTTCTCATAGCTAAGCTCATTTATTTTGATTATATTTCGATCTGAGACAAAATTTTAATCAATTTTCAAATGATTAATAATCTCATAGTTCAATTTGCTAAATCAACAACCCTATCATCACTAGGGCTATTAATGATCCAATTTCGAGTCGAGTTGGGACCAGCTTGAAATTGACTCGAAAAAAATTTGAACCAAAAATTGGGCTCGAAGCTCAACTCGTTTGTTTCAATATTATCTTGATTTGAGCCAAAATTTGAATCAACTTTTGAAAAAATAACAATCTTCGAGCAAAATTCACAACCCTNACACATTTCTTCATATCCTACTTTCCATGAATGAACAAAACACAGAGAAAATAGATTTACATTTTATTCATATTAAAGTTACTATTGGGGCATTTGTCAAGCTTATGGGTGTTCGGCCTCAACACCAGTTGGTAGATATTTTCACCAAAGTCTTACATGATGATTTTTTGTTCTTATTAACGTCCAAAAAGATCATTTAAGCTATTTATTGTCCAGTTTAAGGGAAAGTATTAGATATTATTTAACTGTTAGTTGATAGTTTAATATTTATGTTATAGTTTGTTGCACCTAAGTTACTTTTCTATCTTCAAGTTGTATATATATATATATATATATATATATATATATATATATATATATATATATATATATATATATATANGAATGCAAGCAAAAAAGAATGTTTGAATCTATACAATTAAGTTTTGAGCTTCTTTCGTCTATGAATCCAAGGCAGAGCTCTTCACTGACAATGTAATTAGCATTTCATTGCACCGGGAAGCATAATTGCCACCATTTAGCTGACAAAATAAGAAGCAGCCTTGGATTATCAAAATAATGGATGAAAAATGGATTGAGTTGCAGATCTGCCTTGCTGGGAAGAAACTCACAAAGTAGAGCGTACAAAATCCATAGATTTTCTCTATGAAATTAAGAATAAATAAATTTTTAAGTCAAGGGATGTTAGTTTTTTATGAATCCATATTTCCCTTTCATTCTATAAACAATGGTAATCAGAAAATTGAATCGTTTCCTGATTTAGTCCAGCCGCATTCATCTATTGTTTTTCCTTGTCCCATTTCGTCTTCTTCAATGTCCTATCGAACGCCTTCATAAGTTGTCGGGTTACCAAAGCCTATTCTTATCAACAAGATTATCATTTCAGCCTCATGCAATCTCATACTAAAATTTCAGACTCGAAAGCATTGTTTCCCTTATCACAACGCATCTCTTATATTTCCCTTTTTTTCCACTCATAAAGCTTTTATAATAGCTATTTCTTCTCAAATGGAACGTGAATTTTATCATCAGGCTGTAAATTTTCAACACTAGTTGTAATGAAAAACAACGCAATAAAGCGAAAAACTAGATCAAGAAAAATTCACAAATAGAAAAGCACAGCGGAAACACACAAATTTATGTAGTTTGACAATTTATCTACGTTCACAGAGCTGCAAAGGATTTTATTAGCTTAAAGAATTATACCTGTCGATCACCTTGAAGATTACAATAAATCACTCTTTCTCTCTCCTCTCCTCCTCTCCTTCTCTCTCTCTCTCTCTACGCGAGAGCTTCAAACCAAAGCGCACCAGAAGAAGAACATAGAAAGCTACCAATGTCGAAGAAGAATAGCAAGGAGAGCTAGCATGCCTATTTATTAATTTCATCATGTCATTAGACCAATTAAGGAATTAATTAAATAATTAATGAAGCTCGTTAATTATTACTTTTTCTCTTTCGTGGCAAATCATAGAAAAATTAAGAACAATTAATTTAGCAATTACTTTCGAGTATCAAATCTAATTTGTTGTCAAATATGAGAAAATGTCAATTTGAGCAGTGGATCGATTTCCAAATTCGGAACAAATCTTCCATTTGGAGACTGGTACATTGGCCGCATCAACTACTAGCTGCGTCGCTTTTTCTTCAAACGTGATTCCTCCACATCTGCAACTCAAAGCTCTGGTTTTCATGCCAGAAGACTAGCTGAAGTCGAGCACAACTTCAGTTTCTTAAGAGTAACACCCTTAGTAGACATATCTTCATCAACATACCTCAGTACATCCAAGCTCTTTCCTGGGTTACTCTTGTTTCTGCTTACAACTATCAATGCATGGGCAATATCCTTTCTTTTGCTGAAAGCCCATTTCAACAAGTCTAGTTTGTACCTCTTAATGTCATCAATCGCAGTCTTCACAAGGTACAGACGCTTGTTGTGCAATGCCTTCTTCCATGGTGAAAATTCTGTCAGCTCCTAAGTTTGATTCCCTGACAGAGAATCCATCTTTTCTGATCACTTTCTCAGTAACGAAAGATGAATATTCTTCCCATAGAGGTAGTCCTCTAACTGCATCCTTCAATAACCAGAACGTGTGTCATTAAGCTTCTCGATCCCCGATGCCATCACATCATCTCTGGCCATCGCTTTTCCTCAGATTTGAACCTGAGCTATGATACTAACTATTGTGAAAAACGATGTCAATAAAGCGAAAAACCAGATTGAGAAAAATTCACAAACAAAAAAGCACAGTGAAAATACACAGATTTATGTGGTTCAACAAATTGCATTCGTCTACGGAGCTGCAGATGATTTTATTAGCTTGATGAATTACACATGTCGATCACCTCGATGATTACAAGAAAACACTATTTCTCTCTACCTCCTCCTCTCTCCTCTCCTCCTCTCCTTCTCTATCTCTCTCTACCCGAGAGCTTCAAACCGAAGCACACCAGAAGAAGAACCTGGAAAGCTACCAATGCCGAAGAAGGATAACAAAGGGAACTAGCATGCCTATTTATTAATTTCATTATGCCATCAGACCCATTAAAGAATTAATCAAATAATTAATGAAGCTCAATAATTATTTCATTTTCTCTTCTACAGCAATTCATAGAATAAATTATGAACAATTAATTTAGCAATTAATTTCGAGTATCAAATCTAATTTGCGTCTAAACATGAGAAAATGTTAATTTGAATAGTGAACCAGTTTTCATATTCGCAACACTAGCATCAAGCTATGTAGCTTGAACTTGAAGCCGTGGAATTTAATGAAACATGGAGGGTTATTAATCTACCACCTTCAAAGCATTCTATTGATTGTAAGTGAATTTATACGATCAAATATAGATATGATGGATCTGGTGACCGTTATAAATTCAATTAATTAGAAAAATGGTTTAATTAATTAAAAGGTACTGATTTCATGTATAATTTTTCACCTGTTGTTAAACTTGTTTCTATAAAAGTTATGTTAGATTAGACTACAGGTCAAAAATGATATTTAACTCATTTAGATGTATTAATGCGCTTTTAAATAAAGATTTAATTGAAAAAGTATAAATAGATCTTACCCTAGGCTATGTCCAAAAGAAAAAAAAAATCTTAAATCTAAAAGAAAATTATTATGTAAATTGCAAATTTTCTAATGCCTAGATAAAGTTTGCTCTTGTTTAATCAAAATCTAACTATTCTTTATTTACAAAAGGATTCGTGACATCGATCCTTCATTGTCTTGACTGTTTATGTTGATGATATAGTCATCAAAAGTTTGTCAATTAATCTCATTGAATAACTGAAATCATTTCTACACACACAATTCAAGTTTGAAGACCATGGAAGCTTAAAATACTTTCTTTGTATTGGGGTTACTCGCCCATTTTATGGAATTGTTTTGTGACAGGGTCAATATGTAATACAACCTCTTAAAGATACTAGTATTTTAGCCTCTAAACTAGCTTCTATTCCAGTGAATCCGAGAAGTCATCTTAATGCCACTGCTGGTGAAGTCACTTCAGATGCCTCTCAATACATATGACTCGTAAGTCATTTATTTTATCTCACATTATCCATACCATAGATTATATTTATGTTTCCTAAACTCAACCAACATTTGGCTGCACCACGAATATCTCACATGCAAGCAACTCATCCTTTACGTGAAATCTAGACCCGAACAAGGCTTATTCTTTAATTCTGATTGATCATTTCAGCTTACGCTTTCTCTAATGTCGATTGGGCTACATGTGTAGATTCAAGAAGGTTTACAACTAAATTTTGTATATTCAACAGTGAATCATTAATATCTCGAAAAGCAATAAAGAAAATCTACAATCTCTCATTCTTTTGATAAAGTAAAGCACCGTGTCATCACAACAACTATAAGTGAATTGATTAGGATACACTAATTAATACTAAACTTTCGTATTTTAATTTCTACTTCAACATTTTTATTCTATGATAACAAAGCAACAACGCACATTTCTTCATATCCTGCTTTCCATGAATGAACAAAACACATATGAAATAGATTGTCATTTTATTCATATTAAAGTTACTACTGGGGCATTTGTCAAGCTTATGCGTGTTCGTCCTCAACACCAGTTGGTAGATATTTTCACCAAAGTCTTACATGATGATTTTTTGTTCTTATTAACGTCCAAAAAGATCATTTAAGATATTTATTGTCCAGTTTAAGGGAGAGTGTTAGATATTATTTAACTGTTAGTTGATAGTTTAATATTTATGTTATAGTTTGTTACACCTAAGGTTCTTTTTTATTTTCAAGTTATATATATATATATATATANTATATATATATATATATATATATATATAATTATTTTTTCAACTATACTTATTTTAAAAAAAAATTAAATTTTATAAGAACTAAAATTTGATTATAATAATTTATGGTGTGTGTGAGTGTGTATATATATATTCTATTTAATTAAAAAAAAAGTATTAGCTGAAAAAAGACGAATCTTGAGCTGGATTAGAGTGGTGGAGCTTGATCAGTAACACATGGCTTCTTCTTCTTCCTGTTATAAATAAATATTTCAAAATTTGAACAGGCCCTATACCTAACTGCTCAACCATGATAATTAAACCAAAAGCATGTGCCATTTTGGTTTAATTAACTCCAAAGCAATCTCCATCTCCGATATGTTACAGATATTAATTACGCAATAATAAGCTGACTTTATACTCTTAACCATGTGATGAAGATCCCTAATTAGTATTTTAAAAATGCCGCAAAATTGCCCCCACTCCCACTAATTAAATAATTTGGCCCATAGCATCATTTGCTTGTTTTGCAGAGGTCGTCGCATAGTGTCAGATTGTCAATACTGTTTTGTGCTTGCAATCTTGCAGGATGGTCCCCTCCCCTCCCCTCCCCTCCCCTCCCCTCCCCTCCTTTACGTTAATCTCTTAACCTGCTAATTTTTTACAAAAAGTAGATTCGAGAGTTACATCATCTTGGCCGTGGGGGATTAGTTGAAATTTTGATCTTAACCTTGATTTAGATAATTATAATAATTTGCTTATGGTAGCTTAAGCATAACAGTGATAATTTGGACATAAATGGAGATCCCAGCTTGTATTAATTAACTATGGAAGTTTTATTTACACCATCACATGAGCTTCTCTTTCTATCTCTATTTGCACCCACTTCGCTGTACAAATATATATGTATATATATATATAGTGAAAAAGGACAAGTTAGACTTCAGTTGACAGTCATCGTAAAAAGATTGGTCCCCGTAAGAAAAATTAAAAAAAAAAAAAAAAGTTGGGTATTAGACAAAAGAATTGATTGTCAATATTACATAAATTTATGTACGTAAAGCACACAGAAAAGATAGTGCATAATAAAGAATAGAGATAAGAAAAAAAAGAGAGCTAACAGTAATAAACAATAAAACAACTCCTCTATTTTCTAAAATAATCTTCATATTTATAGAAGAGTAGATATAATGTAAAGAAATTACATTTATGTCTCTATTTTAATAGGAGTTGTATGGTACATTCTAGATATTTTACAAATATCAGTTTATTACTTGACTGCTCTCTAACTGGGTCTACTAAGCTTGTTTGGCCTCGACTCGGTAAGGTCGGTCTGGTCAGCTAAGTCGGAGTTGCTACTCAGCTAATCTCAATTGGATTTGGGTCGACACGACTGATTGATTGTCTAAGCTTTGCCAATCAGTTGATTTAATATTGTTGTTGACCCTCAATCTCTAGATAGGCAGCTGTCAGTGGAGCAAGACTAGACTATCGAGCAAATAGTAAGTTGTCATAAACCAATAGGTAGTTCGCTCCTCAAAGAGGGGAACATGTAGGTTAACAATGAGATTAAGTTGTATTGTCAATTCTTGATCCCTGATGATGAGCATCAAAAGTGTCTATGGGTTGATTGTCGATATTAGGAATTTGAATCTTTTCTCGAGTCGAATCTGCCGAAAGGTATGTTGATGCATTCGGTCGGTTTTTCTTGTAGTGGTTAGATCGAATGTTTATCTTTTTTGCTTTAGTCCGATTAATTTAGATTTAGATCATCCGGTCATTCTTTTTTATCCTTCCCCTAGCTCAGTAGGCATTCGACTTTGACTCGGACAGCTAAATTTGATCAAACAAGTATGACTCCTAGTCTTCTATCGGTGGGTATTTGTTTGTCGTACTTTCTTTTTTCTGGACTGTTAAATCATCTCAAGATCATGCTGGCATGTGTTCGATGTACAAAAGCATTTTTTTTTATATGTTTAAATCACAAAATTGTTATGAATTTATAAAAAATCTTGTATAATCAAATTTAGTATTTATACGGAAGTTATATGAAACTATATATTTACTTAAAAATTTGTTCTCTCCTAAATTTATTGTTGGTGGAATTCTTATTTATCATTATAGTCTTTTTTTTTTAATTATTGAAAAAAGTTGATCAAATTAATCTTTATAATGTTTAAATAAAGTGTTGTAAATTAACTCTCCATTTTAAAAATGCAGTAGATGATAATAATAATAATAATAATAATGAACAAATTTAATAGCCACAAGCGGACTTGATTGTATGAATATTGCTTCGACCGTTTATATTACATGCATGCAGCTCTATGATTGCGGTATGTTGTATCTGTTGACTATCATTAGCTCAAAGAAAGCCTCTTGGCGATTATTGCTCTCCAAATATTGAATGATTAACTAAAACTACTTAACTCATCAATTTTGTAGGCTATTATCTTTAATGTATTTGATATGCCATTAATGAATTTTGTCATTTAACATGAATGTCGAGGTATTTGGCACGAATCTTAGAATATTTTATAGCAAGAAACATTCAAACTCAAATTAAAAATTATTCAGGACTCAAATTTCAACAAATTTACAGTTAAATTGGTCGGCTCAATAAGACAAATCAAATAATACCAAAATTGATTCAATCTGAGCCAAATCAAACCCTCATCAAGTTATTAAACCACTTTTGGAAAATTTGGGTGTGTAATTGGAGGGTCAAATGGATTCTAAATCAAATCTGAATCAAGCCATTAATCAAAATTTACAGAGGATGTCACTCCTATAATCTTTAAATAGAGCCCTACTCAATTTGTGAAGGGGATCTACATGGAGACCTGGTCTTGGAGAAAGAAGAGGAGGAGCCGAATTCGAGAGCCATTCGGGATTAGAAGACCTTGTGACCACTCCCATGACAACCGACTTCCGTCAAACACCGTTTGTCCGTCAAACACCGTTTGTCGGTCGACTTCAACCACTGTCAGTCGCCTCCTGTTTGTCGCCATTGGTGGACCTTGTGGAATAACAACGTACTTTGCCACAAAATCCTATGCGGGAGTGACGACACATGTCGCAGAGTAGTACAACGTCGTATAGATTAATGACATGCTTTACCTAAACAAAGCCCATTTGTAGAGCATCACAGTATTGTGCAATGACGTACCCACAAAACACTTATAACTCTCACTAGCAAACGTTCCCAACTATTATATAACAAACCCTTCTGTGTACGGATGGTGTACCTAAAGGAACTTTGTAACTCTTTCACATCAATGGGACATAGTCTATAATTTTTTTTTAAGCTTGTAGTGTATCATTCTAACTGTCTAGGCCCCATATTTTTATCCCTTTCAGGGTTTTTACATAAAAGCCTCTGTCTCTATCCGCTATTCGTATTATCTATGTGTATGTTAGATTTTCATACAATGTTAATATGCTAAATGATCACTTTGCCATCTTGGATCTTCTGAGACATGGTAGTTTGGCTTTGTCTGTTGGAGAAACGATCCCACCACTGAAGAACTTGTGAAACTTGTTGAATGGCCACCAGACACAATACTTGCAATAATTCATTGTCTCACTCCAACACCCACTATTCCAATGAAGAGTCATTTAGCCAAGGACGTCAAGCCTTTGCATCTTCCCACCATGGATGATGTTATCATGCTAGAAAAAGGCACTTCGGGTCCCTCTCTGGAGGTTAGAATGAGTGGGATGGAGAAGTCTCAGAAAGAGATTATGTAGCTCTTACGTCAAGCTTGATAAACAATGCCACACAACTAATTAGAACTTAATTACCACAAGTTCAACAACTAACGGGAAACAACCCACTTGAGTATACTCATACCATAATATTATCATGATAATGAAATTTAATTGAAATTTCTCAGGAGATACTATACACATGTTCAACAAGCTTGTCAGGTTATTTGTGGAAAATTCAAAGCAAATAGAAATACCATCAAAGTGTTGTCCCATCTTTCAAGAATTTACCAAAATAAGAAAGAATCATTTAAGGATTAGTTATGCATGTTCTCTAGTGAATCTCATCAGATTCTAGTGGTGAATCTTACATCATAAAGGGAAGTTTTTCTTGGAAGGCTCCACTGGGGGCATTCCTTTCTATTCATTATTGATGTGAGAGACAGATCACTCTTACACTGACCTCATTCATCGTGGCGAAGCTCAAATCACTAAAGACAAGTCCATTGATGCACTTAAGTAGTAATTTGAGTGATTTGTGAGCATGCATAAAACTAACTCTGGGAAAGGAAGTCTGAAAAATTAGGCAATCATGATATTTCTGTTTTGTCTATGAACCAACAACTTTGGCCTCAACTAGAGAAGGAGTATATGATGCTCAATATTTCACAGGTTAACATTATGTTGACCATCATGGATGAAGAAATGATTAAGTGAATTTATTCTTTAAAACCCAACTCGGATAATCAGGAGCTATTGTGTCACTTGCATTAGAATTGTGGTCACGTCACCGAGTCATGTAATCATTTCAAGAAAGAGATTGCAAGACTGATTTGATTGGGATATATAGTTCAGTTTGTTTAAAAATAAATTCTCCCGTACAGATAACACTCCCACTACAGAGCAACAAACATAATAGCAATAGCATAGGATTCACCAAATATTTGAAAAAAATTAAACAATTGATGGATGCCTATTATTATCTAGTCAAGTCCCAAACACCTCACCTCAAGAAGAGCCAATACAAAAGAGATCATGTATTAAGCCCGTCATCTTTGATGACTCTAACCTGGAGTAACATGAGTTTCTCTCCAAGACCCTCTCATCATCAGGATAGGAATTGTTTAACCTTGTCACACATTGAAGAGGATTTTAATTGACAATAACATCTTTTTTTACTCAACCTCCCTCAATCGGGGCTGACCAGGGAGAAACTTTAGCTTGCATTTGAGCCATTATATGAGTTTGATTATCAACTAGTTAGGGCCAAGGGAACGATCGGTCTTTCTATCATAATGAGAAAAAATTCTTGATAGCCGACTCACTCCTTTCAATTTATCATTGTAAAATCAGAATCAACATATAATGTCTTCTTTGGAGGACCATTCCAATCCATCTTCAACATTGTCACTTAGATGCCACACCTCATGCTAATGTTCCCAATCACATTCGAGATTGGTGTTGTGTGGGAGGAGTAATGAATAAGAAAATCATATTACCTCGGACAAGCATAGCTATGTTCATCAATGACACTTATGCTCAAAAACTTTGTTCTTCGAGATGAAAACATATCCCAATGAGCTTCTCTTGTGGAAGGCCCAATCCTTGTTCCACTCTTAAGTGAACATTCCTCGCGAATGGTGTGACTCAATTCCCTACTCTCTAATCAGCAAATATCATAATATGTAGATCTTCTCTAAAGAAACCAAGACATCTTTGCTTGGCTCCCAATGAATATGATTGGAGTTGACCTAGAGTAATCATGAATTCCTTAAAGGTGAACCTAACATTTATGCTAGTAATCCAGAAGAAACAAAATTTTGCAATCGTTCTGCAAGCAGTCGAACAAGAAGCCAATAAGTTTCTGAAAGCAATATTCATATGAGAAATACACCGCCCTCATGTTGTTGGATAATGCCTTAATATAAAAGAAAGCTAGCAGTGCTTGAAAGATGTGTGTTGACTACATCGACCTTAATAGGGCCTACCCGAAGGATAGTTTTCCCTTCTATTGTATACATCAGCTTATCAATGTCGTGTTAGGGCATAAAGTGGTTAGATTATTCTTGGATGCAAGCTCATGGTAAAACTAAATAAAGATGGATCTGAAGGACAAGGAGGCCACCTCATTCCAAATAGATAAAGGATTGTACTAATACCAAATCATGCTATTTGGATTACAAAATATAGGCACAACCTACCAATGCCTCTTAAAAAAGTTGTTCAAAGATTTTATTGAGCATTCTATGTAGGTGCATGTCGACCACATGCTTTTATAAAGCCTAGAAGTGTCCCAAATTATCTCTCATATGAAGGAATATTTTTTAATCATTCATTGTCACAACATGCGCCCTAACTCATCCCAGTGCAATTTGAGCTCACAGCAGCAAAATTCATAAAGTTCATGGTGTCTCATTATGGAATCAAAGAAAATCCTAAGAAGATCAAAGCACTCAAGAATATGTTGCCCCAAGGAATGTCAAGAAAGTGCATCACTTGAATGGATGTATAGCTGCCCTGTCCAGTTTCTTGGCTCTCTATGATGATAGGTACTGACAGTTATTCAAGATACAGTGAGGCTCTTGAAGCACCGACATCCAGTTGATCGATGAATATCAATCCACTTTTGAGCAACTCAAGACATAGTTAGCCTCATCGCCCCTTCTTGTAAAACATTTCCAAGGAGACACATTGTATATATACCTCGATATTTCTCCTCAAGTGTAGGATTATTCATTCTTCAATTTTGAGCAAGCTGGGCTTGCTCAAAATTGGCTAAAAAAATTCAATCTATATTTTTTTTTCTCATAGCTAAGCTCATTTATTTTGATTATATTTCTATCTAAGCCAAAATTTTAATCAATTTTCAAATGATTAACAATCTCAGAGTTAAATTTGCTAAATCAACAACCCTATCATCACTAGGGCTATTAATGATCTAATTTCGAGTCAAGTTGGGACCAGCTTGAAATTGACTCGAAAAAAATTCAATCAAAAAATTGGGCTTAAAGCTCGACTCATTTATTTCAATCCTATCTTGATTTGAGCCAAAATTTGAATCAACTTTTGAAAAAATAACAATCTTCGAGCAAAATTTACAACCCTACTCAGACGATAAGTTGTCCTATTGAGGAAGAAAAAGGTGGTTCAACCACTTATCTATTATACTAAGAAGATTTTCTCTAACACAGAGAGTCACTGCCCATTGACAAACAAGACTATGTTAGCCCTAGTGTTTTCAGCATAAAGGATACATCCATGCTTCCAGGTTCATGTTATTATCGTATACATCTAGCTCATGCTGTGGGTTATTTTATAAAGAGCTGAAGCATTCAAGATGTTAATCAATTAGTTGGTGAAATTGAGAGATTTTTAAATATGATATCTACCAAGATTAGAGAAAATTAAAGCTATATCAAGCTCATAAAGAGCCACTATCATATCAAATGCACTATTAAGTTCAAACTCAAAATAATTATTCTATGTCAGTAATGACGTGGCCCAAGTTCTTTGCCCACGTGGTTTGGTCAGCATACTTCACAAAAGAAGCTGTCATGACCAAAGTCTTCTAATCAAGTGGTTTGGCCAACAAGCACCATCAAATGGTTTAATTAGTAGCCTCCAGATTAAAATCTTCATGATTTTAACCCGTATGTTTTCAGTGACAGTCAACTCTTTTAAGTATTGAATTATAGAGTATATTTTATAGAGCACAAAGCCCTTTGTAAGTTAATATCAACTTAGATTAGTCCCCTTAAACAAAAATTCACTGTAGGTCTATAAGGTCTGCTTGGACGAAGCAACCTATGACTGATGATAAGGATTCTTCTGTTGGGTTGGATGGACTACATCCACTAACTAAGTAGACTAAGGTCTCTAACAACTCGGGATGATGAAATTATATAATCTTGATCGAGTTCATCATCGTTTCTTCCACCATCTGTGTTTAAGCTAATGATGAAAATTTCATTTTTTTTTATTTTTTTGATCTTTTGTCATCGTGTGCAGATTCTTAATGCTTAGTGTCTAATGACTAACCTTAATTGAAGGTGTTCTCCTATTATCATGAGGGATAATTATCCATAGAAGCTTGCGCCTATGAGAAATCTTGAATCTCAGATTTTAAAGTCCTCATAAAAATGAGGAAGAAAACTTTGTGTAGCCTGATATACCTAAAATATATAGAGTTTTTTGACACATTTTTATACCTAGTTTTTAGATATTGCGCTTTGATGAAAGGTATTTGTGTGTTTTTCTTTCAGGTACAAGTAAAAAATGTGAAACATGCTAGAAGAAATGAAAAAGAATCAAATTTGGACAAAAAAGGTGAAAATTATGCTAAAGTGTTTTGGTGCCTAAGCGTCAGATCTGGCGCTTAAGCACCGGTGAAACAGAGAAGGTTGTGCCTAAGCTCCAGAGGCCCCGTGCTTAAGCACCAGGGCAGTTATTTGGAGGTTTACTTCATTTTTTGAATTTTGAAGGGATATGTGAGGCACCTATTGGCTATAGAAGGTGGTTATGACCACTAAAAACGAAAATATGATTAAAAGACTTATGAAAGGAGGCATCCTTTGGAGAATACATCAAATTGGGACACATTTTGAAGAGTTATCAAGATAACTC